>JARHVA010003253.1:280000-322500 GCA_037957365.1 Torreya grandis
CACAAGGAATTTGGTATTGGGCGAGATAGAGCGATTTCTGCAAGTTTACGAGAATGACAAGTTAAGCATAACCTTTACGGGACACAGCTTAGGGGCTGCTCTTGCAACATTGAGTGCTTATGATGTCAAACAAATGCTTAACTCCTCCCCTTCTCATGATATTCCTGTGACTGTGTTTGCTTTTGCCTCCCCAAGGGTAGGAAGTCATGCTTTTGCTAAACAGGTGCAGGAGACTGGAGTCAAGGTTTTGACGTTTGTCAACAAACGTGACGTGCTTCCCAAAGTTCCCGGAGTTTTTATGAACGAGAACCTCGGATTTCTGGGTAAATTCTTACAATGGCTTCCTTGGACATACTTTCATGTTGGCGTCGAAGTTTCTTTAGCCAACAACTCTCCATTCCTGATGCTCACTCACAATCTTGCTTACTTTAATAAATTAGAGGTTTACCTGCATTTACTAGACGGCTTTGTTGGAGATAACAGGCCATTTAATTCTTGTGGAAGAGATCCTGCTCTTGTCAATAAGAGCAGCGATCTGTTGATTGAGGAATTTGGAATTCCCCCAAAATGGTGGCAGGAACAAAATAAAGGTCTCATTAAAGACGGAAGAAAATTGGAAGCAACCCACGAAGTCAGTCGATGAACACGACAAAGTAGAGAAATAATTCATATCCCCTTTTTATAGCGATTAAATGTGGACTAAGTTCCGATATATGTTACATTATTCTGAGCTCTTTTTATTTATGTCCCTTTATTTGTTAGTTAAAGTTTCTGTAGAATATTACACCCATACATCCCTCTATACTCTATAACCGATACATTGTATTCATAATATTTTAAAAAATGATGATGTCTTTATTTAATTGTCAACTTTTAAGTTTACTGATGTTTTTTGGGTTGTGGTGTAACAAGTAAAATAGATGCATTTATAATAGAATGATTCGTGTTCAAATTAAACTAACAATTTAATTATTTTCAATGAGAGACATTCAATTAGTAATTTGATTAAATAGAAGAATGAAGATTAGAACCCATATTTATATTAGAGATTCAGTATAGGCCCATTAATCCCACAATTATTATATATCAAAACTTTTAAACTTAATATTTTATAAAATGTCAAAATGGTTAAGTCTTTTCATTCCATCTAAATAGAAAAATCAAGGTTTTGTCTTCTTTTTACTAGGAGTACATTACATTAAAATTGGTGTTCCACATATTGTTAACGAGTTCTTTTTTTTTGCACATATGCAAAAGATTTTCCATATATGATCTGGTTGTATATATGTGAAAATTATATAATGTTACTTATTCACATCAAGGTTCTGTCTTCTTTTTACCAGGGGTACACTACATTAAAAGTGGCATTTCACATAGTGTTAATAAATTGTTTCATTTTGCACATATGCAATAGATTTTTCATATATGATTTGGTTGTATATATATGAAAATTATATAATATTACTTATTCACAATCAAAGTTTGTATTCAAAAACCACAACATTATTTAATATGGTGTTTACAAAAGAAATCACACACACACACACACACACACACACACACACACACACACACACACACACACACACACACACAGAGTTAAATAATTGAATTATTGAAAAGAAATTTTGAGACAACCCTTCATCAGTCATAGAAATTGTTAGACAACCCTTCATCAGTAATAGATGAAATTTAAAAATAAAATCTTTTATGAATAATACACAATTTTATTTTGTAAAATAGTTTCATATGAATATGATAATAAATATATATGTTTTATCTTTTTAGTGTTCATGAATTCATTTAAATAAAATTGAGAAAATAACATAATTAAGGGAATAAGAACTTTTATGTTTTCACAGTCTATAAGATTGAACAATAGGGAATTTCTAAGTGAAATTGCATGCATATTTTTTGATCTGACACATTTTGAATTACCATCTATTATTCATCATTAAGAATTTTACTGGATGTTGATTTGAAATGTGTCAGATAAAAAAAAATACACGGTTTAACCTATAAATCATTTTTTACTCATATTTAAGGGAAATTTATCATTTAAAAATGTAAAACAATAATTTAAAATATTTTCTAGTAGACATAATAATAAATAAGTATAATTGTATCTATAAAACAAGAAAATAACTAAAACATGTAGTGAAAGATAATTAATGACTATAGATGAAGAGAACATTGAGATTCTAAAATTGAAATTGTGTTGTGTAGACTGAAATATAATTGTGTATCTAATCTTTGATATAACACAACAAAAATAAAAATAGTGCCCACTCCCTGACTAATGAATTTTTCAAATGGTAGGTTTAACATTGTGCCTTTATGACCAACCATGGTGTCTTTGAGTGTCTAGTTCATACTATGTTGATTTTTAGGTCCCATTTATTTTTTGGAATTATAAACCATCAAGTGTCATTTCTTGTTGTACATTCATTTCTAGGATTTTAATGGTATACTTTATCTTATTAGATCTATTTTTTGCACATTGACTTGTATCTCTATATAAAATTAGAAATAGATAAGGTCATAAATAGATAGGTCAAGAAAATTCACAAGAGTTACAAAAAAATAACCTACATGTTATAAGTATACCCGTGTAGTTCATGTTTTATGTTAATTAAAGATTCTTAATAGAAGAGTCTTAATGGAAGTGTCTTAGAAAAAAGTTTTCTTTGTTTACCTAGGATGAAAATACTTACATGAGAATAACCTATATCCCTATTTGTTTACCTAAGACCAAAATACTTACATGAGAATCACTTATATCCCTATTTGATTACAAGATTCTATTTAATTTTTGATATAAATCATTAAGCATAAATCTAGAAAATGTCATGTGACTAGACTTGAATTACGTTAACATTTTCCTTGATTATCTTTGTTGGAGTGTCTCTAGCTTATTTTAATAAATGAATGTCCATACTTTGAACTTACATACTTTTTGGGAGGAATCATTTAAATGTGAGACTAGAAAAAATTAAAAATCATTGGTCTAAACATTGAGGAAGAACACACAAGAGTAGAGTGGTAGCAAAAATAAAATAAGATGGAATCAATGGTCTCACCAAATGTAGAAAATGAATCATCAACATGAACAAAAATTACATACAAGTAGAAAAACAAGAAGAATATAGAGGTAAGAAGAGAATGGAGGACAACTAATGCAATCAAAATAAAAATAATCAAAACTTAAGAAGGCGACAAACACACATCTACACAAATAAGTGTGAATAAAATCCAAACATAGAATAATGATCCATATGCACAAATCCATAGTAAATACAGTAAAATAATGAATTGAATAAGGATTAGCTATGTACGTAGTGCACCATACTTTGATGTGCATATATGAGGAAACATACACATGTGTCAAAATTAAATTATATATAACTTAAGCACATACCTTGAGTTACCTACAAAAGGGAGCGTGATATATTTACATATGTCCATCCATAACTTTTCATTTCATAAAATTTTTTATACTTATTCATAATGGCCATTTGAAAATAATTAATCAATAATGTATAATGTCCATGTAAGTAAATAAATTATTTTTTAAAAAAATTAAACAAAGATAATAAGATTAATGTTGGGGTTTATATTGTTACTATATATTTGACGTTGGAGTCTAGCCCAATGAGCTAGCACACTAGCCCTTTCACATAAGACCATGGTATTACACGTTCACCTGAAGTGTGCAAATCGAGACTAGTTCTCATAGGTTTTGTTGCTTAGTATTATTACCTTAGTCATATTATTCCTTTTATGTATTTAAATAGGTATAATGCAAAATCAAAAAATAAACTCCTTTGATTATAATGTTTCTAATATTGACTACCATGATTACATAGACTATTGCCATCACTATTTAGTATTGTTACTTTAGAAAAATAAAAGATGAATTAGGTTCCATACTAAGATCTAGTTATTACACTCAAATTAATATAACACATTCAATAATCATGAGTCTAATAAAATTATGTAATGTCTATAACTCATATATTAAGTGAGAGCATCCAAAAATCAACCACTTCCATCCATTACAATAGGGGTATTTATACTTGTTTATCGCTGAACAAGTGTTTATATCATTAATGGAAAGAATAAATAACCAATAGACTCTCAATAGACTGAGAGTCATGGATCTTAATCAAATAGCTTTTCCTAAGGACTTGTGCTTTTATGGCCCCTTTATACTCATACTATGCTAGATCCTTGTTGTCATGTGTTCATCTTCTCACAGTTGGTGCAAAAACTTTGATAAAAATGTGCTATGTGTCCCATATGAATCACTCCTTAATTTTTCCTACTTCACATATGCTCCCCAAGTCTTTTACTTCAGCTCTAAGTCTTATGTTCTCAAGCTCTTCATGAATAATTACTTCAGTTCCAAGTCTTATGTTTTTGGGTTCTTCATAAATAATTCTTCTTTGATTAGGTCCTGTCACACTATGGATTCCATTCTTTTATGCTCTCATGACCTGTATGTGTTGTGCCATTATGATTCTACACCTATCAAGTTCTACACCATAGTCTTCTCACACTATGATCCTTCTATGTCATGTCAGTCCTGGGCCAAAATAAAAAATACCTAAATTTTTTTGTGGGTTAACATTACCCCACACTATCCTCATAGTCCATCTTAGACTATGTAATGCTATCAATTTCTGTCAAATATTTAGGTCCCACTTACTCAACCTCCTTGCTAACATTATCACAATGTGTTAATACCTTGACCAACCTGGTAGTTAATTCTTCCACAACCTCCTTTGATCTCTTCATCTCCTCAGTTTGGTTAGAGGTCTCATTGGCATTCTTGACCAGTTCATTTAAGGATATGGTGGCATCTTTTTGGATGTTTTAAAGGGTGTATAATTCCTTAAAAACCTATCCTCAGAGGGATATAAAACTTTAATTCAATTATTTACAATGATTATTAATGGTTTCTTTCATCATCTCCACATTTTTAAATGCCTTAGCATGCTCATGATGATCCCTTATTAAGATTATAACATCATCCATCTGTTGCCTCTGAGTTTATTTAGATTAGATTTGAGCATCTAAGCTTTTATTTAGGCATGCCATTTAGTCAAAAATTCCATCCAAAATAGGGATGACTTCCCCAACCCTTTCTAGGGTGATCTTGTAGACTTACATTACCTCAGTAAGTTGTTTTGCTAGCTTTAATCCCATGTCATTCGATGTGGGCTATTCCTTGCATCACTTCAGTAGGGGGTTCACCATGGTCTCTAATTTTTTTGTGGCATACCCATTGAGAGGTATGCCATCCACCAATGCCTTATCCTATTCCAAATTTTTTTGAATAGATTTAATGTTCTCACTTTTACCGCTATGGCCTCTTTGACCTGTTACTTCAGAGTATCCACTTCCTCAAGAAGCCTCTATTTGGAACTAACTTCCTTATTATATATACCCATAATTTAGGTATGTTTCCTCTTGGTAGTGTGCACATCACAATTTTATAGAATGTTCTAGTGCACAACTTCCATGGAAATATTCAAAAAAATGGCACTCACTAGAAGGGGGATATTTTGGGGATCCACCCATAATGGCTTGGACAATGCAAGAGAATTACGTCTCAAGGAGAGCCTATCATATAAGATCTCAAGTTCTCAATCCTCATCATACATGTCTAAATAAAATACACATGCTTCCTTATTTCTAAGGTTCCATCGTTAGGAATGAAGTGCATCTAGAGAGAGAAGTTCCTATCAGGGATGCCAATTTGGTAATGTTCATGAAGATTAGTATTTACATCATCATGAAGCTCTTTCATAGACCCAACCCTTCCTTACATTTATTAGGGTCACTCCCTACTTTGAACCCTATGATAGTAGCCATAGATGTATTACCAATGGCCATTTCACTTGTTTCTTTCTCATCATCTCCCTCTTCACCATAAAATTGTCTTGCATCAAATAACATGTCATCAGAGATAACATACTCCTCTTAAATTAGGGAGGGAGTCTTATTAGAGTCATGATGCAATGTTTGTACCTACACTATAAATATTTCCTAATGAGTCATTTTTTTTGTTGTTTGTTATTATGCAGCTCTTGATGATGCTTTTGGTGGAGATGGTTGTGATGTTTGAGGGGGTGGGAAAGAAGTGGGATAAATGTGTGGAGGAGAAGGTGGAGGTGGAAGTACTTATAGCAATGGTGACTTTGGTGGAAATTGTTATGGATGTGAAGGTCATGGTGAAGATGGGCTAGGTGGGAATTGGTGAGGTGGAGATGGGTGTGATAGAGAAGGGTAAGGTGGAGAAGGGAAAGGTGGAGATGGATTCAGAAATGATGGGTCCCTTTTTTGAGCCTAAATAGTCTTTTGATGCCTTTATATTTCCTATTGACCACTTACACTGGCCTCATGCTCAACCCTCTTTTTATTCCGTAATAGTGGCACAAATAGAATCTTTTCCTTGGGGTCTCAACCAATTGGATCCTTTGGATGGTGTAGAATATAAAACTAACTATGCACTTTCACTTCCACCATTATTTGTTTGACCTTTATGTCCATCATGTTTGTCTCATTCCTCTCTCAGTAGGCCTTTTTACATGGATATACAAATATTTTTCAAAGAGTTTGAATCTCCAAGTCTATCTTCTTTGCCTCCAAGGTAATGGGTTATGCATCATCAATATAGTTCATAGAGTCTATGAAGTACCATTTTGATAAGGAATATGGTAAATTCAATCATGTGGAAAGATATTTATAAGGGCTCATCCTTATGTGCACAAGGGAAATTTTTTTCTTTACTTCAATCTAGACTTGTTTAGTAGCTAAAGGGGGTAAATCCTCCCTCATGCCATTAAAATAGTTCCCCATATCATCATAAAATTACCTCATCTTTATTTTATAAAAGGGAATGATGTGTTGAGGGCATGTGAAAGCCTTATAGTGATCATTAGGGGACCTATGCATGGGTGGGTATGTCCACTTTATTGCTCCTAAGTTGTAGTTTTTCATGCCAATCTCATCAAAGGCCATTAAGAGAATAAATAGCTCCCATAGAAACCTATGTTTGGTGATTTAATGGTTTTTATCCACATCTTCAACAATATTCTGATTAAAATACATGGCCTTATTTTATTTTAATCCTTGGGTGACCTAGTAAATGACGTATAGGTGTGCCATGTCAACTTACTTCCATTGATCAGTCCCACTGATCTTAGTTATAATGATCTATGCTGCAACCTGGAAGGTGGGATCCTATAATTTATTCCTATGCATGACATGGCCCTAATTTTGGTATATAATCACCATAATGATCTTTTAGACCTCTTAAATGTTTGATAGGTCATTGGGCACATCCAACCATGAACATTGTAGTCCCTAACCTTGTTTATCCTATCAGGCATGATTTTTATATTGCATCTAACAATGTAGATATTATCCTCATGGATGAACGAGATAAGGAACTGAACCTCCTCCTTGGGTTTTCCAAAGTATGATAGATTAAAAATTTGGAACAACCCTACAACATCCAACATGTTGAAGATTTTGAGATCAAACACCACTTGGTTCTCAATTTTCTAGTGCTCAAATCAATATTTATTTTGAATTTCAACTTCATTTCCATGTTTTCAATGGTTATAATAAAATATTTTGCAAGTGGATACCTTTAAAATCAAATTTTATATGCACACCATTGATTCTTGATACAACATTTACTCATTTAATAAAGGTAGGGACAATGACAATTGAGTTCTTTTTTACATGACCTATTGTGCTTTATTCCTCTCTCTATGGGCACTAAACTTTATCTTCTATATTCTCTTGCCTAATGAAACCATGTCTCCCCCACATACCACTTCTTCCTTTGGTATCATAGGTAATGGTTTAGTTTTGATGGACTTTATTTTAGGCCACATCACCATTCATTGAGCCTAAAGGTTGATGTGTAGTCATCCAACATTTCCAAATCAATATGTGGTTATAGTTAATGACTTTGTATTTTCAATCTTGAGTATCCTCTGATGGCAGACTTCTAAAACCTGTAACCTTTAAGATTTCTTTGTCATGTTCATGCCTCAAAGTTCCCCCTATATTTTTCTTGCTGAGAAGTACCACTTTCCTCAATACCTATATTAAATTGTGATTTCTCTGTATTTTGGTTCTAGTATTCACTTGTTCTCAGCTCTGGTATTCACTTTTTTATCTTTGGTATTCAATTTTTATCAGCTCTTCAACTCTATTAATCATAACTAAATTCAATGTTAAAAAGTAAAAATAAGTTAACTAGCCAATTTATAGGATCAAAGGGGAGATCACCATCATTACTACTTTCCCTTCACCCATCACTTCATGTCATTAATTTAGATCTTTGATAGCCATCATGTTTCAATCATTGTGTTTGGAATTTAATTCTTTTAAAAGTATTGTCACGTCACACTTTTGGCACATTTTTTGCCATAAATATTATTTTTGCATTAATGACACAACCTGTCTCACACCTTCCTTTGAAGTGGATGACATATGTGTCCTACACTTTCCTAGCTATTAAAGATAGTTGTCTTTATAAAATCAAACTAATTGAAGGAACACCCTATCTTTAGGCTTCAGAGTTCATGTGCCTTAAATGACTTGCATGCCCTTAACACTTTATGCACCTAGATTCCTTGTGCGTACTAAGAAACTTGCATGCATATGTAATAACTGCACTTATAATTCTTTAAATTAAGATTTCATATCTCATTTACCACACACTAAAATGAGTCATGGTCCTTCATGAAAATAAAAAATACATTAAAAATAATTACACTAAGAAACATTTGCATGCAACAAAGGCAAGGCTTTTATTATTAACAAGAAATCCTAAAATAATGGAAAAGTCCTTAATGATTACAATATTTTAGTTATTCAAAAGTGAAATGTAGTCAAAGTTGACTTGCATTATAATACTAAGGAAAGAACTAGCCATCCAACCTTTTTACCTAACATTATCCAATAGGTTGAATGCTATGAATAATAAAAGGACCATCATTGATGTGCACTCATAGATTGGGATTCCTTCTATATGGTCACTTTTTGACTAGTCAAGCACTATCAATCAACTGGATATGCATCTTTCTTAAGGATGGATGGACTCGCTTAATTTCACTAAAATTTATTTGAAAAACATCTTGATATTCCTTTAAAAACTCAAATTTTATGAAATATCTTTTTTAGTTCAGTAATTTCCTATTGTAGCCATATTTGGTTCTTATTAGATACTGATGTTAGGAAAAATAGTTTGAATGGGCCCAATGTAAAGGTGTCTACATTGGTGATAGTATCATGAACTCATGTGCCATTATCCATAGGGAAATATAAATGGGTTTTCAAAGGATCAAATGGATTTGATCCTTCATCTTCTTCCATGTGAAACACTAGATTCTATTTACCTAGACATATTTATTCACATTGGTCTTGATCAGAGACTAGGTTTAGTGTGGATACTTGGGTTGTTGATTCATTGAAGAGATGTATTTTTAGTTCAGGAACATGTTGGATATTCTATAGATGATATTCAATTAGAATTAGGTCACTAATAATTGATTTACATATGGCTTAGGGGTGAGGTATAAATAACTCTTGGAGAAGAAAAATTGAGTTCCCAAATGTCATTATTCATGACATAGCATGCCTTCTCCTAGAAACATAAAGTTTCATATAATGCATTCACCCACAAAAGTTCTCTAGTAGGTATGCCTCTTTATTTATCCACATTTTTTAACAAGCTTGTATTTGGGGTTCAGGTTAGAGTACTTTGCTATATTTGATTTTTCCCCTTACTTTATTATCCTAATGTAACTGGTGATATAAGGTAGTGCATAATTGGTCTTATTTAATGAGTCACTCATGATGGGTTCACAACCATCTTGTAGTTGTACCATCTAAGAGTTGAACTAATGACCCCATAAGATCACTTTCGGTGTCATAGAATTCTTCAAGGTGCCATATGAAGTCACATACCTCCATTTCTCCATGGAACAGTGGACCTTTATCAAGTCTTTCAAGAGGTGCTTCTATTATTCATACCCTCATGACTAGATCAATGATAAGGCACATGAACCTGTGACATTTATGAAACTAGTGTGGAATGGTCTCCTGACTTTGAATTGCACTACACACTCATTGAGTGAGGTCCTAATTTCTATGTGCCCAATAATTACAAGTATTGTTTATAGTGTTAGAAAGGAACTGAGTGTCTGACCATTTGAGAATTCCATCCAAATTTAGATCCATTTGCTCATCATCTCTATTAGTGACATTATAGATGTGGTTAATGTCTTCTTCCACATTGATGCGTTCTTTATAAGGGGGCCCTGTGATCAATCCAAATAACAATCCATTGGTAAATGTTATTAAAACTAATACACTACTTATTAAGGCTGAGATATGTATTATTTTCATATCATCAGGTATATCCCAACATATTTGGGAAGTAATATGCCTTAGCTAATTCAAGAACCTTAAAATCTGCCTTGAACGATAGTCTAAGTATATCAAATGTAGAAATATTTAGGAAAGATCTTGGTAAATAATGATTCTTTTTAGCCATGAAAAACATGCGAGGTGATGGCTACAACATTGGATGAGTCATTTTTTTCTAGGCATATTTATTGAGGACATTTAATTCTATGCCAGTGGTAACTAGTATGTTCTGGATTACCCATCCATCGATGGTAGCATTGAATATTATCTCTCTATCTTTCAAAGGGGAAAAGGGATTAGGAGCATCCTACCTCTGAGCATGATTCAAGAGATGATCCATAGTCTATAAAGTGAATTGGGGTTGAGCATGATGTGATTCTTGTGCTTGAATCTTAATCTAAACAATCAACTATGTAAAAATGTCCTCATTTAGCATGCGCTTGCTTATTTATTGGGAGTCATTAAGTGTCACATTTTATGGTTCAAATGTCATTTACATAGCATCACACTATTTTTATTATTTATCTTTAAGTAATTGAATCTCTCCATGGAATTATGATGTAGAACTTGCAAAAGTTTCCTTTCCTTTTTCTTAAACAAAGGTTCACTTCTCAAGCTCAAAAGCTCATTCACTCAAACTCATGCAACTCTACTCTATAAAATACTATCCTTGTAGCCATGTCTGACTAAAAATTGGTTAACAATAAAAAATTACACACTATTATTACTTAATAAAATGAAAATATCTTTTATCTTGTTGAAATACACCTATGGTACAAATTTGAGGGTTTAACTCTCTTTGTAGGTCTACTTTATCTCTCCTATCCTCTTAAATTAGGCCTTCTTTAGCCCTTTTTAAAGTCACTTATATATAAATACATACTAAATGTATGGTATGGTCTTAAAATGATGTGATTAAATCAAGGCATGTAAAACTATACTAAACTACAAATTTTTGTGATCTTTTTAGCATTAAATTTCCTCCAATAGTCAAAACCCTAGTTACCAAGGTTTGGGAACACTAAGTAGGCCAAGAGAAATGTAAATTAAATATCTTAAACCTCACAAATATTAAAGGAAAAAAATTTGTTTCATATTATCTATTTATACATTTATTATATTCCCATTTTTTAATCAAGACCTCAAATCCATTAATACATTCACAATATTAATGTCTCATTCCTTCTTGATTGTATTTATTGATAAAAAATATAGTTAACCAAGGGTTTGTTTGTTCAACATTGCCATAAATATTTAATATTTATCTTAGTTTTATTCCCACATCACAACATTAACTCAAGACTATTACCTCCTTTGTTAAACCCTTTAAATTTTGAACAAGACTCAAAATAAAGAGTATAGTAACAAACTCAAGGTTTATAACCTGTATGCTAATAGCGAGCAAGAACTTTAAGAAAATAGAAAAATTAATATATTTGTAACCTCCTATACCTTAAAAAAATTTCTCAAAATTCCTCATAAGTTATCTATGTTTATATTTTCCATGGGAATCTTTCTGGAAAGGACCAAAGGATCTAGCTGTTGCTTGAGACAACTATATACTCACTTTCACTATATGACAAACCTGTTTGTCTTCTCAAAAGGAGTTTATTTACAACCTCAATATTTGTTATCTATCTAAAGCCATGTATTAAAGATGATCACAAAAATTAGAAAAAAGTTTACAAAATCACCACATTCAATATTTAATCAAATAAATACTCGGTCTTAGGCATGCAATAACAATGCACATATGTTTCTTCATCATAATCATCTTTATTCATTAAGATTCATTGATTACATATTAATTTCCTATATCCTCTAAATGAAACACATGTTTACAACCTTGAAACTAACTCCACCACCTTCTACCAAGATATATAAATTAATCTTGGAAGTTGCTATGTGGAAGTACTTGAAAATTACATTGTATTTTAATGTTTTTCCCACTATATGCACTATATGACCTTTCATAAAGACTAAATAAGATAGTTAGGACCTTTTGTATACTATTAATACCTATAAGACACCTTATGAACATTATTTACTCCTTGACCAACCCCATATAATGCATGAAAATATTTTTACAAGGCTTAAAAATTCAAATTTTCAAATAGTGTATTTTGGAGGGAAACTCCATAATTCAAAATGTATGCCATTTGCGCAAACCTAGATCACTCCTATGACTTAATTAAGACCTATTATCCATAAAAAGTATCTATAATAAAAATAAAAGCTAAAAATGAGTCCATTTTAGGATCCACAAGGATGCCCCTTCATCATACTACCAAGTTGAAATTTTTTTACCATATATGTCAACTTGGTGTTTGGTCTTCCTTAACTGATCTATACCTCCTAATGGAAATTTTTTGACACTAATTTCCTCTCATAGAGATTAATATTTTTTTGGCTCCATAATAAGGCCTTCCCTCGTTCTTCTTCTTCATGAGTATACTTGTAAATATAATAAACAGGTTAAGGAAAATACTATTGTTATCTTTTGCTACCTGATATGGTTATTAAAACCATGCTTCTTCTTATGAAAACTGATCCATTACAACCTTCCTTCCATATCTTACTACTGATGCAAATGTCTCCTCTTCATCCTTCATCCATTCTCCTTGTTTATACTCTTAATCTCATACATATCAACTATTTGGACCATGCATGTCATTTCATTACATAAGTGTTTAATTTGTTGCTATATATTATATTCAAAACTACCCTCTATCTCCTTTATACACAAGGACTACTTGTTCTTATTCACATTCTCATGTTCTCAAATGTTATTATCTTCACTTGTATATCCTTCTTAGACCTGTTATATTTATTCCATATCTTTCTCAACTCTTTCCTTTTCAAAACATTATTTAATGCATTGAGGATTAATTATCATGCCTTTTATGAGTTCACAACTATAAATTTTTACCAAATGTTGAGAAAATTTTACAAACAACTCATTCACAAACATACCTAAAGAAGTGCTACTTGGCATAGGCTCATATGCAACTTAGGTTGCCTCAATCTCAATGGGTTATTTTTTCATCTTTATAAATTCATCTTCCTTTTATACCAACTCCTTATAACCTAAAACCAATACCTTTAAAAATACACCAACTAATTTGTCATCATGCTTTGAGGGAAATAATGTATAATTGACTCCCTTGTTCTCTAAAGAATAGGTGTTTTGACCCCATAATGATTACTTGACCTATCAAACTGCCAAGGCCTTCCTTGTAATACATGACATACATCCATGGGGATGATGTCACACATGACCTGATCTTTATAGGTGCCAATCTGAAAATATACTAAGCATTGTTCATTCACAAGCACACTATATACTTTCTGAAGCCAAGAAACTTTGTAATGTGTAGGATGAGGCAATTTATTGAGACCAAGTTTCGTTACCATCTCATTAAAAAATAAATTTTTCATGCTTCCTAAATCTATAATCATTTTGAAATATTTACATGAGACTTACATGTTGTCCTGAAGAGTGTTCTCAGTTGTGTAGGCTCTTTCTCCTTTGGTGGCTTCAAAAATATCCTCCTCATCAAGAGTGTCTATACTTCTTTGGAAATTCACTTGATTTGGTCTAATGTAGATCATCCTTAAGTACATCTAAAATGGAGATAAATTCCTATTTAACATGCTCACATACTTGATAATACTTCCCACTCTTAATTTCATAGTCAACTTATGTATCCATAGTAGGCATGTCTCCAAGAGGATTGATTTCTTGTTCCTTAAAATATTTAGCCCAGTAGGAGCTTAACCCATCCTTCAAGAGCTGATGTGTTTCTCCCAACTAGTTGATAGGATGATAACCCATCCTGATGACTTAAAAAATGTGATAGTCAAATACATATGCTTATTTAAAGGATATATTTGAAATAATGATTTTCCTTTGCATACTTACTTGAGTACCAATGTTTCCTTCTCCATCTTTGATCAGATCATACCCTCCTTGAAGAGGAGTATAGCCTGCTCCAATAATCTCAAACAAGTCATTTCAAATTTGATTAAGAACTTATACATGATTATCCATGATATATTTCAAAGTGATGAAAGATTTTACAATCATTTCTTCCTCTTTGGAAAAGGGAAGACATCCTTCTTCATCAACCCAATCTGAAATCTTTACACAAGAAGTCAAATTTTCTTTAAATATGGAGGTAAAAGCTTGTGAATTGCCCTTTTTTTTCACCAAAGGGATTCCCTATGGTGATTTATTCCTCATAAACATTCATGAGGTCTTCTTTATCAACCATGAATTGAGAACATTATTCTTCAATTTCTTCTTTCAAGATAGGTTTTTCAACACTAAGAAAACATTATTCATCATCAACCAAGAAAATAGATTCAACACAATAGTTTAACTTATATTAATCAATTAAAACCTCTTGGGGGATTTAAAATTAAACTTCAACTATCATAATCTGATCTATTTTGTCAAGGTCTATAAATTCTTCAACCTCCTTCATGGTGATACCAAGACTAGGCATCTTGCAATCATGTGATCTAGCCCAATGAGGCTACCAAGGAGGTATGCTTTCTTCAATAAAGAGTTATCTTTCCTTATCAACTAGCTGACCTTCCTTTACTATCTGGTATCCCTATGGTCACTAGTGATCCTATTATAGGTAGCCCAAGGATGGCATGAACATCCTCTAGTGTGATAGCTACTTCTATCACATCCGCATCCACCTCCCATCTAAAGGTGTTAGTCAATCATTCCCAACAACCAAGGAAAATGACTAATAGGTCTATGTGTAGGGGAATCCTACACATATCTGCTATCCCTCCTAGACCTATATATATATATCAGTCTAGCCCTTTCTCTATCTATTAATCTCTTGAACAAGTCTAGTACCCAAGAGATGTCCATCAATCTCTAAAACCATCATTGTCTCTGCAATAAAGAAATAACATAGGGTGTATTAGTTCCTCTATGCCATATATAATCACAATACATTCTCTATGAAATCTATTTTTAATCATAAACAAAGATAATTTATTCATTTTTATCTATTTTAGCCTATTTTGGACCTCTTTTCCTTTTTTTGATCATTTTAGACAATTTTAGCACTTTTTTGGATTTCTACATGCTTTATCGTGCTTGCTTTGGTTCCTTGGTCAACCTAGTTTCACCAATTTTTTTCCTATTTTTATTCTACTTTTTTCCACATTTCTTATTTTCCTATTTATTCTCTTTTTCTTAGTGCTTGGTTTCTATTTTGGCCCTTACGGATCAACTGGATACCCCACATTAGGTTTTTATTTCTAGAATGTGCTAGGTTGACCTATACCCTTTAGGTTGACAACATGGATTTTAGCATGATTTACTCTACTAGGTTGACCTGATCGACCTAGTAGGTTTAGTGTATCGACCTAACACATTTTTCCAAAAACTTACCATTTTCTATATTTTTCCCTAATTCTTTCCAACCTATTTCCTGTCTTCTTGTTTACCTCCCTTAGAATCTAATTTTGTTAATTTTTATCTTAAATAAATACTTAAAATTAAATTTTATCAGAATTCACTTAATTCATTTCAAATTTCAAAATCAATTTGAGATTCTTAGATGAATACATATAGTGCACCCGCTCTCGCTCTTGGAGATCCCTATCTTCTAACATGTCTTTCCCTTGCCATCATAGATTTTTTCTCTATATAGATATTTTTCTCTTCTCTTAAAATGAAAAATAACAAAATGAATTATCTTTTTCATATTTGAAATTACTTTTTAGAAATTCAAATTCTTCATTTATTTTCCTTTAGATTCCTTCTTTTTCTCATATCTTTGTTTCTGCTCATCCATTTTACAAACCATAAAAAGTGTTAGATTCATGATGACTTAGAGATTTATTTCCACTATAATATGCCTATATTCCATTTTTTTTATTTTTGGCTATTTTTTTGCACTAACTTCTATAGGTTTAACTAGTGTGCTTTATGTTGGACACCTTCACTTTCTTGGGGTCTTCTTCTTTATCTTTGGTACTAAAGTAAGTTAAAGGTATGTGTTTTTCAATTATGTCCTTTCATTTATCTTATTTTATTATTTATAAACTTTAATTAGCATCATCTTTATGTCATCATTTATTTATCCTGAAGCACCATCTTGTGTTGAACTTTTGTGACATGTGATGAGATTCAGCTAGGGGATATGTATACACAAAATATTTTAACAATTTTATTGATTAATGACACTTCATATCTTTTTGTAATCTATCAAGTCTCAATCTCTCTGAGTTAATGCCTTAAGGGGTGCATTAAGAAATGGGTGGGCAAATATTCAGTTCTTTGAAAGATTGTTGTTCCTTTTTCCACTTGCTATCTACACTCTTTCCTCCTAAAAACTTGAAACCTAAGCTAATTTATCTCTTTGCTATCTATTCCCACCATTTGTCATGATTTATCACTTATTTCTTACCTTGTTTCCCTTTTGACCTATTCAGTAAGCTAGGTCAACTTAGTCGACCTAGATTATTCTAGGGATGTTTTGCCTTTTCATGTTACTTTACATCTCGATTGACCTAGCATAATATTTAAGCATTAGCTCAATCATGTGATAGGTCAACCTGGTTGACCTAGAAGATTCAACATGTCTAAAAGTATTTAGGGTGAGATAATACTATATATACAAGGTCATTATTTACCATTTCATAAGAGAGTTGAATTAAGTGAAGAAGTGCAAATAAACATATATTCATTGACCATTCTACTTGAGGATTAAATATTTCAGGTTTAATACTTTATTTTAGAGCTTTTATCTCATCTTGTAGACAATATTAGATGCTTAGTTAGATTGTGTAGCCTAGATATAATTTATCTTGGTTGTTCTTACAAGCCACTATAATCTCTTACAAAGCACCATTGGCCAAGGGAGAGGTTGAGACTCAGCGGGTTCATCTTCAAAGGTAGGTATTCCTTAATTTATTTCTCCTCTATAAGATTAGATAGGTAATGAAATATGTATTCTTCTCTCCCATGTATAATTATTTTGTATACGTTGACGTGAGTATCTGTCTCCTATACATGTTTAGTTTAGTTGTTATTTAATTGTTTTAATCTAACCCCTACATTGTGCCACAAGCTTTGGTGAGTACTGGATGAGTTTAATTTTCTTGTTATTAGATTACTTTACTTTCTTTTTTTTCTATCATAAGTGAATATAGAAACCATAGGACTCTTTTAAGGTTATTATAAGATTGTGTTAGATTGTAGGCTTTGAAAACCTACTGAGTATAATGTGTTGTGATAGATGATACAAGTGATCCCCTAATTGGGTTTAGTGGATCCTCATATTGGTCATTCTCTATCTTAAAAAGTGTGTGCCCCAATCATAAGTGTAGGTGTGATCTATCTTATCTGATCCAGGTTTGATTCATGCATGCCATGTAATTTTGATTGCACACATAAGGTTCACAAATTTTCATTAAGTCATTACCTAATTACCCATTTTCCACATCATTCAGTGTAAATCCTAAGTTTTAGAAAATAAAAGTATATACATAATTTACACCCACATAAAATAATTTCCTTCTAAACATGTGTCATTTAGATGCTGAATCCTTCTCATGTATTTTATTTTTACCATATATCAGTCTCTCTCTCATTTATGCTAGCATCTCTTTGATGTAATTTTTGGTTTATATAAGATACAATGTTCTTCCACATACCAATATGTATATAGGAAGGGTGTGCATATCAATGGGTTTAGTATATTAGACTAATAGTATATTGATATGTTAGCTTATTTGGTGTGATAAGGAACAAATCCATCTCTCATAATTTGTGCACAACATGGTTAATGGTATGAAATTATTTATTCAAAATTCATATCTCTTACATAGAGGTAAATATTCATCATGAAAAAAGAAACTTATTTGGAATATGATTACATCCAAAATGTATTTGATGGATCCTTTTCCTAGCATGTAAGAGACATTTACTAGTAGTATGTTTGATAAAGTAAATAAGAAAGGAAAGATAATTTTCATGTTCATACAACCTCACATATAATATGCAGGAATAGTTAAATCCTCTTGGTACACACTCAAAATAGTGTATTATATAAAAGATACAATACCATCCTCCATCTCTAAATTTAGGTACAATGTCTCATACTCAATTCAAAAGAACATTCTGAATACTTTTTAGGAATGTTTCAAACTTAAACATGTCACTCAAGAAATGGGTTAACCCATGAAATATACTTATCTTAAATCCATTTCCTTAATATTATTTCCATGATTCTAAAAAACATTTGTGACCACATTGAATCTCCTAGATAAAATACCAACATTTAAATAATTGTTAAACATATTGTAACAAGATCAGCCCATGCATCATGTAGAAGATAACGAATACCATGAAAATTATTCCAATTTTAATGTAAATGATAAGAAAAAAATCTCTAATAATAATTTAAATAAAAAAACTGAAAGACCTCACAAGGGTATTCAAACAAGCAACCTTTTATTATTTATGGAAAAGGGAATGATATCAAATATTTTTGGCATAATGGTTTGATACAAGGATCTTTAATTAAAAATTACAATCAATATTAATTGTATAATAAGTATAAAAATTCAAATGGATAGAGAAATTCATGTTAAAAATCAATCCCACCCAAATTTAGATCTAGTATATTGACTTGGGAGCCCCCTATAATATGACTAGAGGAAATGACTGGTTCATCAATTTATAACCTTTAACCACTAAAAAACATGTTTTATTGGGTGATGACACTTCTTAACAAGTATAAATAATTGGTAATATTAAATGGCCTCTTAGAAATTAGAACTACACTATCATATGAGTTATCTATGTTCTTGAACTTGCTAATAATTTTCTCTCATTCAATTAGTTACCTGATCATAATCTCATATTTGAATTTAATTATAAAATTTACAATAAATAATGTATAATTTGATATAAATATATAAAATATAGAAATAATTCACTTGCATAAGGAATTTCTAAGATGTTTCAACTTGAATTTATTTAATTAACCATAGAAGTGCTTATTAGAAAGGATCAAAACTCAACTAACTTGCGAAACCATAAATAATGACATGTGAATTTGATGGAATCCATGTTTTTTGATATTCAATAAATCATCATTCTTATACAAAATATATAATATAAAATTCACTTTTCTCATTACTTTGAAAAAAACATACACACTTGTTCAACACATGAAAACGCTTATTTTTTTAACAATAAAGAGGTTCTTCTACAAAGTTTACACAAAAAAATATTATCTCCACTTCTATCTTATAAATTATAAATAATCCAACACTTTATATAAAATCAAAAATGAATAAAGAGAGATAAAACACTAATGAGGTAGAGAAATGTGGCACACTCCATATGGAGGGAACTTGAAGGAATAGTTAAAGTTGTCTCCCACATGTGCCAAAAGTCAATATCAAGGAATCATTTTTCAAAAAATATCCAACATCATGTGCCCTAAAGATATGGCATCTCACTTCATATGGGTGAAAAGCATAAAATAGTGGTTTATTTATCGTTTACATGCACAAGAGTCAAAATTGTAAGGAATCACCATTTGACATACTATAACACTTCATAATCATGAATCCACACTATAATTTATTCATAAATTCATACATGTCAAAAAAATATCAAAGGCACCATTTTCCTTGGTGTAGAAATGTAATCCATGCCACCTCATCAAAATGAATAGTATATACCATCTCATCAATATGAATCGTTATGTACCATCTCATTAGAATGAATAACAATGTCATCTTTGTATCATTCTGATGTAGTTACTAATCTCATATAATTTGATCTAGTTTCACTCAAAACATTTATAAGTGGTGCACAAATAACATGAACACACAAACACACACTGCTCTGTTATTAGTGGATGCAATATTGCATGAACCCTTAGATGATTGTACATCTGTGTTTTAGATATATTTTTTCTTTTGATGAGAATAATATGGTTATAGGATTGCCACTCTTGAAAACTAAAATATAAGATCTCTTCTAAAGTTTCCTATAAGGAAAGGAACACCAGGATCCATTCCCAAATAATCTAAACAAAGCTAAAGGCCCACTAGATCTAACTCATAATGGTATTTGTAAAAAAAGCCTAAAATATCTAATGAATATCAATATTTTTTAGCTCTTTGATTACTACTATTTATGAAAAAAGTGAATAGATCTGCTCAATACAAAGGATCAATATTTTAAATATTTTAAAGAGTTAAAATCTCTTGTTGAATATCAAACTAGTAAAAAAATCAATGTAATCTACTCAAATCAAGGTGTAGAATTTTTCATTTGGGTATTCTAAGTCTATTTTAAAAAACATGACATTTGATGATAATTGATGACACCCTATAGACCACTACATAATGGTGTTACAAAGTGGAATAACTTAACTATTTTGGAAATGATGTGTTAATGATTAAAGATGTAGGTTTGACTAGAACATATTAGGTAGAAGCCAATAATGTGGTAGTGTACCTAATAAACATGGAATTTACATTTATACTTGAAAACATGACTCCATAGGATGTATGGGTAAGAAATAAACCATCAATTTCCCATATTTTAATCTTTCAAATAAAAATACACATGCTAGTTCATAAGGATTAAAAAACTATGTTGGAAAAGATGTCAACATATTGAATCTCTCTTATGTATAGTGAAGATCCAATTGGATACAAACTTGTGGATATAAAGGCAAAAAAGATTATATACAAGAAAAGATACTAAGAAGTATAATATAGGTTTTTCAAGTACACCCTTATTAAATTCATGTACATAAAATATAAAATAAAATAATATAATATATTAAAAATGTGCATAACATGGTGATATTAATGATGGAAAATATGGTGATAATCAAACTCCATAACCCACAACTCAACTAATTCCAAAGTGGTTTACAATTTTGATTAGAGATGTAAAATTAGATGGCATTCTAAAATTATATATTCATTGACCAATAACTCATATAAAATACCAGTAAGATTTAAATATCACCTTAATTATTAAATTTTTATATCAATATATATCTTGAATCAATACATTAGAAATAAGCCATGGAGATTGAACAGTAGTTCTTGATTAAGAACAACACATGGTTGCTTGTAGATATTCAACCATGAAAGAAACCAATTAAATTCAAATGGGTTTTAAAAACCAAGTACAAGGAATATGGTAGCATATAAAATCACAAGGAATGGTTCATATCTAAGGGGTATGCTCAAAAGGAAGGCATTGATAATGATGATACTTATTCCCATGGCCAATATCAAGACTATCAAGATGAGATTTACTCTAATTACATAACATTTTTTGAAAGTATGCAAAATGGATGTAAAATTTACCTTTCTCAATGGAAATCTTAAATAAGAAGTCCACATAATTCAATAGAAAGGTTTGTTCACACTAAATCTATAATTAAAAGGTGTGTACACTCACAAAATCATTATATGGTCAATAATACGAACCCTAACAATGGAACATAAAAATTAAAGATAATATCATTTAAAATAGATTTAAGAGGAATCATTATGATCCTAATTTATACCTCAAATATTAAGAGGATGGACTTGTGATTATTTTAGTCTCTATGGAATATCTAGTAATCATTGTTAGTTTAGTGAGTATGATAATGCAATAAAGACAAGCCTAAATTTATTATTTGACAACATATATCTTAGTGTGATAAATTGTTGTCTTATTTTCAAAGTAAGAGAAAAATAAAATTATATATTTTTGAGTCAAATAAAGTATACAACCTCAATTATCAATAAATTCAGGATGAATTATTTCAAACTTATTACTACAACTATGGAGATAATGCTTCGTTTATCTCTATAAAATCCATAATTTTAAGTAAATACAACTATCTATCGATAGATCATTAGGAGTTTTATTTACTTAACTAATACTAGGACTAATATTGGCTATGCAATGACCTATCTCTTAATAGTCATGAAAGATAAAAAAATGAAGTCACATGAAATTATAAAACTACATTGTCAAATACAACAATGGTACAGTTGACTTTAGCCTAGATTAAAATAATAATGATCATTTTTCTTTGATAAGATACATAGATTCAGAACATTATATATGATAATAAATCTACATCTAGGTAAGTATTTTATTTGGCTTATGGTCAAATATAATGGAGAAGAAGAAACAAAATGTTGTCTCATGTTTTTATATTAAATAAAATTATCATGCAAATTGACCAAAAATAATGAATTAAAAAATCACTAGATACATAAACATGTTCAACAACACAATATCCATCTCTAAATTTGGTTTATAAGATAAAAACATGTAGATATATTTATAAAACATCTTACACATGAAAAATTTGAAGCATTTTAAGTATCTCTCACTTGTTCTTTTCGTACCATTCTAAATTAAGGAAACAATGATAGAATTATATTTACATATCTATTTAGTTAGTTTAATTCATAATTATACTCAATAAAAATATTTTTAAAGTGTGCTAGTTATTTGTAGTTCACATTTAGCTCACCTTAGTTTAGTTATTAAGTGATTTGGTTGTTTTTGGGTAGTTAATTATAGTTAATTTTCATCTCTCTATTTTTAGTGATTTTAATCACTCCTTTTGGACTTGATCTAGAGTTCTAACTTATAAATATATGTAAAATATCTATAAATATTTCTGTTTCATTTCTAATAATTAGAATATTAAATAGGATGTTTATTCATCTTTGTGATAAAGTGCTTTCATCAATCTAAACCACTAGGTTTGGGGGCAACACAAGGATTCCATTAGATATCTATGAAAATGCCTAGCCAAATGACTCATGTGAAATATTTGATAACTACACATACTAAAACACTTACTTTTCCATATAGAAAATTCCTCATGAAAAATATTTAAAAATATCATTCTATGATTTAGTAGTTAATTAAAGTATATAAGAATATATTCAATTGATGGAATCATATGGATTATTCAATAATTTGTTAGCACTTGAGATTATGACATATATTTTACCTATATAATTTTTATCTCCTAAACATACATTGTTAAAAGGATAAGGAGATACATAAAAACATCTTTGATCATTCATGCACCATGCTTGGACTATGCTTTCAATATTAAGTATCTAAAAAAGTTATTTCCAGGAAGCCTAAAATACTACACCTTAGGTTGGTTTTATGATATGCCTATTTAATAAATCAAATAATTCCATTCATTAATAGATCAATTTATTGAGAATTTTTCTATGAACATTGGCAAAAATATTTCTTATGCATAAATTTATAAACTTAAGCAAGTAAATATTTGGATTATTATTTATTATGTAGTTTGTTACAACAACATGTTGACCAAAATGAATAACACTTAATAATGAATTGATACATGTTTTCAAAAAAATATTAATTGTGTATTCACATGAGTCAATAATTTTATAGAAATTTAAATCA
The DNA here is from genome assembly GCA_037957365.1 of Torreya grandis. Lineage (NCBI taxonomy): Eukaryota > Viridiplantae > Streptophyta > Pinopsida > Cupressales > Taxaceae > Torreya > Torreya grandis. The sequence continues at coordinate 303,930 of JARHVA010003253.1, forward strand.
TTTTAGAAACTTTGAAATGCAATAATAAAAATATAATTAAAATTTATTACTTTTAAGAAGCTCAAATATGTGCGCCTACATATAATTCAACTTCCACATCAAAGTTTTAGATAAAAACTATTAAAAAAAGAAGCCAAAAAATACTAAACATGATGCAAAAATCATATTAAATGTTGTACATAAACCTTTGAATAATATGGTTTTATTAGAATAATCAAGAATGAAATTATGTAGATTACCATAGCTACCTTATAAGTTGTAATAAAAGTTTCTCGTGTGCAATTTAATTACTCTTCCTCTACCACTAGAGTTTGGTATGAGTAGAGATCAAATTAAATAATTTTATAGCAATGAATATTGTGATTATCATAAGTTCAATAGCCACTCTACTAATGTATGTTTAAATCTCAATCACTAAATTCAATATCTTAACGATATTAATTTCATGGAGCTAGTCACTCCTATAATTGAAATTAATCCTCAACACAATGAAAATAAAAAATTGAACATTTTTAGTGATCCATTTATAAATCAGTAAATAATTAATCATAATTCAATAATGTATCATAGATATAATTTAAACTAACCTCATGAGTCGTATGATCATCCATTATACGGAATTATTGTTACAATTATTCAAACTACTCAACCATGTCCTATGATCACATTTGATGATAGTGAGAAAGTGGGTGATGATTATGATTTTCATGCCTTATTTTTATCATAATATATTGGTAAATAAACAATGTCCTATGATTACACAAAGTTCTATATTAGACAATAATACATAACCATGAAATATCTTTCATTTGTGTGTTATATTGTTCATATATGTGCATTACATACATTTAAAAATATGAATTTTATGACACAAAGAGGTACAATCATTCATTTTCATATATATTATAACACTCACATGATCTTAATTTAAATTTTAGTGGAGGAATCTCACTCATACATGGCCATCTCATCATATTCAATGCATCATTTAGTTTGACACATGCTGTGAATAGTTTGATCACTTCCCCTTCTTCTAGTTGAAACCATAGTTTTCACCTACTAGTTTATATGGTTATTTTTTCAAAAATAAAAAAATAAAAATATTTATAAAATACATAAACATTCAAAACATAAAAAAAATAGACCTATGCATTATTATACATCTCCTTTGTGTGATTTAAATATATTATTTATGTCAAGACTAGTGTATATCATACTCTTTTATATCAAAAAATATTTTCACTAGTACTTATGAGTACTATGAAAGATATACAATTTCACATGGATAAATAATTTGGACTTGCATCTACCTAATAGACATGGTAAACTAGGAACAACTTATTCATAGGTTATAGTATTTAAAGGTGTTACCACTATATAAGTCATATACCATTGAGTTATATAATTTTTTAAAAGTTATTTATAACATCATTATGTACATAGAGACATTATTTTCTAGAATATCACCACATTACATATATATGGTGTAAATCATTCTTTGTAGTTTTATGCTCCATTAATGGTATTAGTTGTAAATAGTATATTATAATTTTTTTTTTCTATTATATATGGCCCTCAACCATTGTGTACAAATTACATGAACATATATATGAGATATTAATACGATTGTGTAACAGTGGTTTACGTCGATTGCTTATGGCCCTTGGACCAACATTCCATACGAATTTTAAACATGACCTTTTTAAAAAGAAACTATTAATGTCCTTTGTGTGTGGACCTTGGATTTTTTATTTCAATATTTAATTTCAACGCATTTTAACATGTCATTTGTGTTAATCCTTTAGCTTTATGGTATGACATTGTGCTTGTTGTGATTTTATGCTTATTGAGATTGTTGATTTTCATGACTGTCATGATCAATATCATGGACTAAATATTACATATGCATTTATTAAAACTATCATTATGAGATTTATAAATACATTTATCTATATTTTGACACTTTAGGCCTTGCCTCACATGTTACATACATGTTTTGAATTATTTATATCTTGGTATGATAACATACATTTCCACATATGCTTAAATATTTAAAAATTATATGTTGATACATTTGATAAATTTAAATTTTCCATTCATATGAGTGACTTTTATGACACTCCCCTAACCTAAAAACGAGGTAATTTTATTCCTATTTTAATATAGAATAAATTTTAAGTAATGCCAAAAGGTAAAAATTTCATTTATGGTAAATAATATGAGGGAATATTCCTTGCATATGTAATCACATTATAATAAAAAAATACAAATTCTTACATGTTGGCTAAATGATTCAAATTCATCTTTGAGATTTGAACATAATTTTTAATTTTTCATTTACATACATTTACATACATTAGAATTATCATATAGTTAATGATACATATTTTTAGCCATACTTCAATATTATTTTTAATTTTACGTCATTGTAGGGGAATAAATTTTCTTCATTTTATTATGATCACATATTTAATAACCAATGAATAATGTGAAAACTAAATATATTATCCATCTATAATGGTTGGTTTAGTTAAAGTTCATAATGCACAAGCTAGAGATTCAGAGCCCTCCAACATCATCACTTGAGAATCCATTTTAGATTCTAACAGATTTTTATTCTAAGGTTACAAATACCAACAATGTAAATTGATATTTTTTTCATCCATTAATGGGTTATTTTCTCTAGTCATGTTCAATCCAAATTTTGTCTCTATCACATTCAATTCACCATTGGCTAAAAAAAAGAACCAATATAACCAATTTATTCAAAGGAAACACCAAAAATGTAAGGCTTCAGGGAAGTATCAACTTTAATAAAAATTATAAAATAAATATTTGTTTCCATGCATATTGGTGTATTCCTCACTTTTTTTCCTTTTTAAATTTTAAATTTTCAAAGTTCAATTTTCTTAAAAATTTTAAATAGAAAAAATTACAAGATTATTAGTTGTTAAAGGGTCTTCTAAGTTAAAGTGGCTAGTAAAAATGAAGTATCCTCTCAATGGAAAAGTATTTTATACACAATCTAGAATATATATCATTTTAATTTAATATTATCATTTTTATATTAATGATGGTGGTGGGAGTGGGGTGGAGAGGGGGGGGGGGGCGGGGGGATGTAGTCACTCAAATCTAGTCATGAATACTTGAAAATATTAGTTTTGGCCATATTTTACTTGAATTGACTTGAGAAAAAAATATGGACCTATTTAACCAATTCACTCTATCCTAAGTACTTATCTGTACATATCCCTTTCTTTGTTTTTTTATTACACCTAAAAAAGTGTTCGTAATTTCTAAAAATCTCATTATGAATCAACATTAACATCCTTGATCCTTAATTTCAAATGTTGACCTTTAGGCTAAAACTGATCCACATTGGTTAATAGTGGTGATTTATCTTGACCGTATTTTTTGATCCCATCCATAAAATTAAAAAAACTTTTTTTAAAATTTAAAGCATCAGTTAAATGGTTTTTGATATTCTTAGGATAGGTATCATGTTTTCTTTCCCCTTTTAGATTATTATAAAGTCACATTTAATTCATATATTCTATTGCATGGAAAACTTCACTATTGGAGCACACTTATAATATTACACACTAATAAAAGGTTTCCTATTATTTATAAACATAATTACAATCATTTATATTAACCCTTACACAAGTAAATATCTTATTTAATTCTATATAATTGAAGCATCATAAAGTATTCATGTCATCTCTATATGGGTATATATAGTCAATGGATCATAATCATGTAACTCACTCTAAGTGGTATAAATACGTTGGTTTTATTTCCCTCTTAAAATTATTACATAAATATAAAATTATCAGTAATAATGGGGATTATTGGGTTCAACTCAACCCATTCCACGCCCCCATTTATCTTTGTAGTTTTCAACTATTATAAGCCCTATTAACATTTTAAATCTGAATAAGTCATTTTTAGGTAATTCATGGGAATTTTAAGGTCAAATTCAAATAGATTAGAATTTTTTTAATCATGTACATCTAATTTTACCTAATTTTACTAATTTATATTAAAGGATATAATATTCTAGGATAGGAAATTATTGGTAGTCAATCCTTCCACATTCTAGTCACTTATGACCCTAATCAGTGTCAATGATAGTTTAAGTTACATGCTCATGATTCATTTCAATATGATATTTCCTCCATGTATCTCTCAATCACAATCAACCTATAGGAATAAAATTTAATTCCTTTCATTTTTTTTATAGCTAGTTTATTTAATTATTTCATATTTCTTCAATTTCAGTAATTTGCTTTCATTTTTCTAGCTATGAATTATTTTACAATATTTTATATGTTTATATTCATTTTATCTTAATTAGATTTTTTAGATTAACTATTTCAAAATTTTGATATAAAAATGGAGATGATGAAGATATTATAATTTTTTTTGATATGTTTGAGACGATTTTCAAGTTATGGCCCCATCTAGAGAGTAAAATTATCCATTGATGTGAATCTAAGGTGGATGCTTTAGAGGTAGATGGGAACTTGTTGAAAGAATCTTAATTTTAGTAAGATAATGATGTATATACACTTTAGCGGGTCTATACAAATCTAATCAAATATTTCAAAAGGAACTATGAAAATAAAATAAAAAATCACTCTCTACAACATGTTTAGGATGAGCAAGACATTTAAAGATTAAATAATAAAGTAAATAAATATGTATGAGGTAAATATAAAGGATGTTGTGACATTAATAATTATTCATAGTCATCTTTGATTGGGAACCATTTTATAGATGTCAGTGATGGTGTTGTGTTTGATATTAAGATTGAAAGGTTTGTGAAAGATAACTTAAACAATATATTGGTAAAGCTTCATAATTATATTGAAATATGAGTTTTGAGTAGGAAAGATGAATTCAATGAATATTTTACATTTTTTAGTATGAGATAGGGGTTGAATCATTTGGTTTCAAATAAATCAAAGTATGTATTTAGTGGAAATTTACCATGGATAAAGTTTGGAGGTACCCATTTATGATTTGGTATACAAAATGAGTGACATATTAGTATTATTCCCATACTTGTATTGATTTTATGCCTACTAAAAATGATTAAATAAACATTGAAAAGAGTGTTTCAATTTATTTTCTATCTTCTTATGTTTTGGTTTGCTTCTAGGATTGGTTGATACTTATCCATTTTTTTGTTCATAAAATCTTGTGACATTTAATTTTAAGTTTTAGAGAATCTATGATGTGTAATTTTCCTTAATATTTTCTATTTATCAATAGAATTTATTCATAACTATGATTTTCCTTAAAATATCATCTCACCATAAATTTATTTTTAAATACTCATACCATTTATTGCATAACAGGTGGTTGTGATTTATTTTTTAATATTTTTTCATTTAATATAAATAAAAATATGTATAATAATTGATAATAATGTTTTTACTAATTTATTTTTCTATTTCCTCAAATATTAATTTTTAATTAAAATTTGGTATACATTTGGAATCTTTTACAATTTACAAAAAATATTATCCAATTGTAATAATTTTAAATAAAAATAAATAATTAAAAATCATAATAAAAGTACATATATTGGAATGATCTTTTCTATTTGTACCTAATCAACACACAATATTAGTTTTAGATAGACAATATTTATGGTTTCTCTTGATTCTAGCATGTGTCATGAATCCATATTGTAAGAGGTGAGTAAATTGATTCAATTACATTAACACGTAACAATTCATTAAAATATTCCATTTAAAACCTTAAATTCAAATAATGATATGTATGCCTAATAAAAATGAGACTATTTGTCTATATTTACATAGAAAAATTGATTTAAGCTCATCTTACTAGACAATGGTTTCAAAAATATCTAAATATATGAACGTTTTTATTTTACCAATCATTGATCGTAGGAAAAAATTAAGGAAATAAAATAATAAAAAATAAAATAAATAGATATTATTTGCATCCCATTGAATAGAAAAAATGGCAAAAAAAACATGTAATCTTAAACTACTAATGAAATTCAATTGACTGAAACTAAGCTTATTACAATTTGGCAATCTAAAATCTACAACTTGCAAATGAATTTTTAATTAAAAAATAAAATATTTTATAATAATGACATAATGGTTTCATTCCCAATATTTGACCTATAAATATTTCATATATGAGAGCTGGTCATCGATAATCCAAGAATAAACTATATGAAACCCCTTTTCAATCTTCACTTTCATCTCAAATAATCAAAATAGTTTCTATATTTATGACTCTCACATTTCCAAATTGAGCCTTTCTACCACAATGACAAAAAAATATACACATATTTTTTTATTAGAAATATTATTAAAAATTTGACTAGTGTTAACTGTATACTTAAATTTTGGTTTCTGCATGTCAAGCTATCAAAATAACTAATTTTTAAAACCTAAAATTGCATGAAAAAACAACCTAAAACCACTTTATAATTTCCACTATCATCTTAAACAATAAAAATATATGACATTTCCACTTTCTAAAATGACTTATTCATTATGTAGTTGATGAACAGTCTATGTATGAAATTGGAGGATGAGTATAATTTATTTTCTTTTCATTCTCAACTATAATATTAAAGATTAAAAATTATTATAATAAAATTGGCCAAAAAATCAAACCATAAACAAAAATGTTTTCAAGGTTGATTTCTTTCACCATTACATAGCAACTCTTATGCAATAGGGATAGAGGCAACTATCTATATATTTTGGCATTACAACCCTTATTTATTTTTTTAATTAGAGTCAACAATAAAAATTAATTAAATTTTAAAAAAAATGTATTTGTGTCATTTTTGGACCCCATCACATGACTAATATAAAATAATTGGGATGCATTGACCTGCCACCATCTAGGTGGAAGATATGGAATGTTTAGTGGTTAATAAATCTAAGGAAATGAAAATGTATCTTTTTCAATGCTATAAAATGAATTTTGATGATATTTATCTACTAAATTCAATTCCACTAACATTTTTTTATTTGATTTTAATTTGTATTTGAGGATGCATAGGTTCATTTGATGTGTTGTTAATTAAAACTATTCCTTCCAAATCAATGGAAACTCAAAAAAATATAATCTATATATGAGTTATTCATCTATGATGTATCAAGTTTGAGAATTAATTTTGCTTATTCAATGGGATGATGAAGCCATAGTTTTTGGTAGCTTGATGCACATATTCTATAGATTGGGAATGCATTCATTGCCAAGGGATTTAATCTTTAATCAATGTCTTTCCATGAATGTGGCAATCATATTTTATTTTTCTTAGTTATATTTCAAAATCATCGGGTCTTTTTTTCCCAAAAAAATATATATAATTCTAAAATTTCATGATTACATTATTTCCAAAGCCATGTTTTGTCATTTAAAAGGTGCTTAGAGTTAGGATAAAATCAAGTTAACATATGTCCTTTAAATTATCAAAATCATTTGTGGTCCCTTCATTATTTTATCATATTATATGTTGTTTGACATTATAAAATCATTTTTTTATTATTAAAAAAATATCTACTAAAGGTTTATGGTACTTTATAGGGTTTATGTAAAAAGAGGTTTTAGGTTTGAAAATTTATATGTAGTTTTGATAGCTTATAGTAATTAGACTTGAGATTGCACATTAATATATTTTAAAATGAGTTAATCCTGAATCAATGACTCTATATGTATATGGTGAAAATATTTTATTTGTCTTAGTTTTGTGTTCAACACTGATATTTGTTTCTTTAATCAATAAAATTATTGTTCACATTTACATGTTTTTTAGGTCATTACTAGAATGAAATCATTACCATAAAATAAGTATAAAAGTTTATGTGGTTTGAAATCCTTGATAAATATTTCTCTTAACAATGTATTAAACATTCTATCATAGATTAATGTATTCACATACATTATTATTATTTTTCAATATTTTCTTAATGATATTTAGTTTTGAAATTTTTAAATATTTATTAAATTTATAAGCATGCATTGATATTAATGATCCCTTTTTTTAATCCTTGATTGATAGTTCTCATTCATTGAAAATGATTTAGGGTTATCTACATATAATACTTTTTTATTTATCTTAGCTTTTAAAATTTATCCAATTTTGGTTAAAAAATAAAGAATTTTTTGTCATGTGGTCTAGTTTAATGTCATTAAATATGTTAAACTTATGTTATCTATAATGAATTCTTGTTAGTCTTGGATAGAATAATTTGTAGTATTTTATAAAATTCAAACAACAAATATTAGTTTTTGAACCATATAAAATTTCTAATGTCTATTCAATAGATCTATGGCAATCCTTAAATTATATAAAAACATAATTTTCTATGCTTACACTATATTTTATTATTAACTGATTGAATGTTGGAATTAATAACATGATAGTATTGTATCCCCCAAAAAAATATTATATAAGTGAAAGCATATTAATATATGAGATCAAGTTTTTTATTACATTGAAATCATGCATAAATAATATTTATATACACAAAAGTCTCTTTTCCATGTCCATTCTTTGTGACTTATTGAAATCAAAGAATAATATTCTTAGCTTAGTATTTTGATAAATAAATAAACCTTACATTATGTAGATGAATAACGATGCACATTGGATGTTGAAGATTCAATATCATTATATTTACCTACTTTTGGTGCATGGTGCATGTTTATATGGCCAACTCATAATACTTGAGCTTAGAAATGGGGTTGTATTGGCTCCTTGATGACCATGTGGTAGATACAAAAGATGCGTGGTCAATAAATTAAAACCATGTTGTAACTTATAACATGATGCCAAGTCTATTCTACACATATTTATTTTTCCACATTAGATGTCGTTTCTCTTTTTTTAATTAGATTTTAATGTTTTTGTAATAAGGTAGAGGTTACCCTTATATATCATTAACCCAAACTAATGATTCATAGTTTTATTAAAAGTTTAATAAAGTAAAAAAATAAATACTGGGGAAAAAATTATAGAAGCAAAATTCAAAAATAAATAATCAATGTAATTTATAGTAGACTCACTTAGTTAATTAATTTTTATTATATAAATAACAATCATGCCACAAAAAATAAGTCACATATTATAAAGTGTTATTATACTTCATTAAAATATTTAATATTAGCACATTTTTTTAACATTTTTTTAATTTGTAATATATTTTTGAAGAATTTATGAAAATTTAGGATTTTTAAAAAGACTTATATGATTTAAAAATGTCTTATAATTTTTGGAGTATTCATTCCATTTTCTTTATTCAATGTGAATGCTTATGACCAAAGATATGAACTAGAATATAGTTTTCACCAAAGCTATGAACCACTAGAAAATAGATTTATTAGAATCCTAATTTACTAACAAGCCATGAGAAACAATGAGGGTCCCATGCCATAGAGATCACAAAGAAAACAACAAAATTCATCTCAATGTCCATAACCATGGTAAATAAAAAAGATAAAAATGTCCAAACCTTCAATAACAAGATATAGATGTCCAAGCAACATGATAACCTTATAAAATGGAGTAATAGACATCCAACATGGAAAGAAGGTAGCATACCTTCAGCAAGCTTGTAGCAAACAATAAACTAATAATTCATAGAAAAATAAAATTTAGGAGAGATAATCAATCCATTTAAAATAAATGGGTTTATATATGAGAAAATATCAATCTTCTCCATCTATCAGAGGGAAGATAATCCAAATTTTACTAAAAACCATTTTAAATGGAAACCAATGAATCCATCCTTAGACATTATTCCTTTGTATTTCTATCTTTTCACTTGGTAGTTGGACCACTAATGGTAATGATAACATGCCACTAATAACAATTTTCTTCAAGGGATTTATGAAGAGGACCTCTGTAATAAAAAATAATAGTGAACCTTTATACCCTACGATCCAGATCTCATTGGTGAGGCTCCTCTTCTCCATGAGGGGAAGGGGAATGAGATTTTGTCCATTTAGAAGAGGATTGTTTAGATCCAAAACTAATATAAAATGACTCAAAACATAATTTCCCATGATTCCACCAATCTAAATTATCCATCTTTCTTTCTCCAAAATTGTGAGTGTCTGAAAAAGAGGGGTTTTGAGAAGAGAAAAAACTACTTTCTGACCATGTTGATTATAGTGAAAGCATTTGAACAAGATCCTCTCTTAGTTAATAAATTGGGTCCATGAGCTAAGAGAGGACATGATATAGATAAAATGGTAATAAGGTTTGCATAGTTATAATAATCCAAACACATGTACAACCATACTAGACATCGAGTCTTCATCAATCTTGACAAAAGAACCCACTTCATTGACCAGAATGTTGATTTGATTAACATACCACAACATGAGGCGCATATTGTAAAATATGATCCACAAAGGAGCATCGGTGCTTTTATCCATAGAAGGATCAAATAATGGGGAGAAAGGCAGAAAAACATGTTACATTTGCTATGAAACTAAGGCATAAAAGACCCCATAGAATCCTTATTAGTAGTAGATTGAAAAACAACGATAAAAAAACATATAATCAATAATGAGAAAGATGACTCAACAATATTGGTCCAATGATATTTATCCCATCTGTTAAACTCAGCGAAATGTTTTTAGCTCTCATACATTTACCAACAAAAGACCTTATGCAATGGTCTACTTCTATTGAAAGAATAGAGGAATCAGAACTATCCAGAATGAGACTGATCTCTACTGAAAATGCAAACATCTTCAATGACAGAGTTGGGTTCAGGGCAAAGACACTATGGTAGCTATTGTGAGGAATGAAACTCCATATAGGGCACTCTATCCGTGCCAAAAGAGGCAGTGATATCAGAATGAAAAACAATATTTAAAGAGATCTGATGTATTATAGAACTACTAAAAAAAGAAATTTAGTTTTCACATATTTCCTTCCATGTTAATAAATGTTTCCTTTACTATTATTTCCTTACATATATCACGTATTTTAGAACAACAATATTTTTTGATAATTTAACATTCGATAGTTTAACACAAGTAAAATACAGTAGATGTTATTTATAGATTGTGTTGTATCAAATATAATTAAAATGTCAACTAACATTTTATAATTATTTTTTCTGTATTGGTTTACTTTATCATTCGAACAATCAACTAAACGCTTCTTTCAATTTATCTGCATTTCCATTCCTAGAATAAATCCTATGAAGTTGAAAAATTAAAAATTTAATCTACACATTTTCCATACGAAGATTTTATATTAGTGGATCAGCATCTAAACATTTTTCATGCAAGGATATTATATTCTCATACATGGACAATCTGGGATAAGATTACATTTCAATCCAACATCGATTATATTCATGTGTTCATCATTTTTCTTTTCAATTATTTTTTCTAAAGCTAACATATAGTACAAATCAATATAGATTAATATATATCACACGTGTTTGATTTCAACTCCTGTAATTAAGAAAAACATTAATGTTACATGCACGGTAACAGTCCCTTACCTATGGGAGTCTCTCGCTTCCATGTATTCTAAGGAAAGTGACTATTCATGGCTAACGTGTCATCCAACTTTGACTCTGGAGGTTCTAACCTGTATCATCCATCTTTATCCTTAAAAGAGGTTCCAACACTAAACTAATAGGAAGTATTATATGGTTCCATCACCCCAGTGGTAAATAGGGAGAATGTATTATAAATTTTAATATAAAAATCTAAGAGGAGTCTTAAATATTTTTATTTTATTGGGGAGATATAAATTTATATGTTAATTGTTAATATTCAGTTTGAAATCATTATTATTATTTATTTGTTTGAATAAGATTTTAATTCATTACATTAATTAAAAAATAATTTTGATGATGATGATGATGATGATGATGATGATGACGATGACGACGATGAGTAGTTTATAGTTTTTGAAATAATCAATAAGCTCTACTGAGAAAAAAATAATAGATATTGAGATTAAAGATAAATGAACTAAGATCCATTTAAGTTGGCATACAAAATGTCTCACTTTAAAATTATAAAATTAGTTATTATTATTAAAATATAAAAAAATAGAGTTGGAAAAGTTATTTGTAATAATATCATATCGATTTACATTCTCTAACCATATTTTTTCTTCATAAAGAAAATATCATATTTGATGAACCAAAATATTATCAAGACACTAAAATGTCAATAGGAAAAGCTTTTAAAATAATAACCTTTATTGCTTCATATTGAATAAATCAAATAATTAAAAATCATACATAAATAAGGCTCAACAAAGAATTGAAGTTGACGTGTAAAATTTTGAACTCTAAACATAAATAAAACATGACGTGTTATTTTTAGTAAGTTTTGCATAAAATCAAGCGAAGCCTTAAAAATTTTCAAAAATAAATTGATCATTAAAATTAACTATCAAATAAATATCAACTGAAGTTCAATTTTGATTACAAAAATAGATAATTTATATTTAGAAAAATGAAAAAAATAACTAAACTGTAATTTTTGACCCTTGGATGGTCACGTATGGCCTCTATAAAGTAGTAAAAAATGTCCATAATCAGATAGGACAGGGTATAAATACATTTATTTTTTGATATGATCATTTTGGCATAAGATGAGCTCAAATGGAGTTATAGATCAAAATTTATGAACTTCAAATGTTTGATACCTTTTTCTGCATCATTCTCCTCTAGTCAAAAATAAAGTAGTGCGTGTGAGTTGATCTAATTGTACTAATGTCATTTATTATTATCAATCTTCTCCAACTCCATTTTTGTAATTCAAGCATTGTCTTCCTATTATATCTTTCTCACTATACCAAATACTTATCATAAATTCCTTGCCTTGTGTTTATTGTCTTCTTATCCAAAACATGCACTATCTTTTCTTTCTTCTTATTTGGCACTTGTTGCTTCCAATCTAATTATTCATCTTCTTCACATTCACTATTTTCTCTATAGAAATATTATAAATATGAAACATTTAATATTGAAGAGATATGAAAATTATTTGGTAAACTCATTTCATAAGCATTGTCATTGATTTTCTTCATAATTCTGCATCGTCCAATTTTCTTTTACTTCAACATAGTATTTGTGCCTTTTGTAAATATCCCTTTCCTCAAGTAATCCATTACTAAATATTCTTCCTAAAATATTTTTGACCTTCTCCTCACATATGATGCTACTTTATACTTTTTATTACTTTCCTGCATTTCTTTCTAAGTTCTTCTTCTTATAACTCCTATATATGTTCTATAAATGCTTTTACATCATTACTAACTAATTTTTAAATTGGTAATTAAACTGAATCTAAAACATTAATAATATTTATCCCATAAACATTATGAAATGCTGATTTTTATAGAGATTTGTTGACTGAACTATTATATAGAAACTCATCTTGTGGTAAAGTCAGCTCCTAGTCCTTGGGCTTCTCTTCAACTATGCATCTCAATAAATTTTTAAATATCTTATTTACAAGTTATTTCTACCTATCTATTTTGGGGTGGTATGCACTACTAAATTATAACTTAGTGCCCATCTTCCTCCACAAAGTCCTCCAAAAATGACTTAAAAATATTGTGTTCTTATCTGATGTAATAGTTTATAGAACACTACCCAATTTTTCTATATCTTTAAAAATTAGTTATACAACTCTAGTGTCATAATTATTTTTATTACATGGAATAAAATTAACCATCTTTAAAACCCTATCTCCAACAACAAAAATTCAATTATTACCTGTCTGTGAGTTTAATAAACCAAACACAAAATCTACACTCAAATCTATCCATGGTCCTCATAAAACTGGTAATGGTATGTAAAACATTATATTTTATGTGTGTCCTTTTACCACCTAACATATCCTTCACCTTGAAACATATATTTTCACATCTCTCTTCATATTTACCCAAACATATTTTTGCTACATCAAAGAAATTGTCTTTATCTTACCAAAATATGTAGCCAAACCACCATTGTGCCATTCTCTTATATTATTATATCTTAGAGATCTAATTGGAATACATAACTATTTACATTTTAGGAGATAACCATCCTACATAAGATACTCATCATAAAAATTACATGTATCAAATGCTAACAGATTCCTGCATTGTTCAACTATATTGCCAAAATCAAGATTAGTATCATATATGTCTTTAATAAATTTAAATTCAATGAATTCACTCACCATAGTATTTATCAACCCTAATAACCTACTCAAAGTATCAGCTTCTTGATTTGATTTTCTCAATTTATTATTTAACATAAAAGTATAACCTTTTAAGAAAAACACCAACTTTGTATGCCTACTATTTAATTTTTTTTTGAGTGTTCACATACTTCAATCCCTCATGATCAGTAAATAAGATAAACTCCTTAGACACTAGGTAATTCCTCTAATGTCTTAAGGATTGTAGAATGGAATAAAATTCAACATCATATGTGGAATACTTTATTCTTACCTCATTCAGTTTATCACTAAAATATGCTTTTAACTTCGGTTATTGACTTAACATAGACCTAATTACCATAAAAAAGGCATCACAATCAACATAAAATAGTTTGCTAAAATCTAACAATGCTAAAATAGGTTTTTATATAATTTTTTATGCAGTAAATTAGATCTTTCTGTATCTATCCTTATCCTTGTCAATTTTTTTCCTCTCATACAATTTGTTATTGGTTCAACAAGACTACTAAAATTCTTAATAAACTTTGTATAAAAAGTTACTAAACCATGGAAAATTTTTACCTCTATGATGATCTTTGGGATAGACAACTCAACAATTGCCTTACATTTTATTCATCCATGCTTACACCATCTACTAAAACTACAAATCTTAAAAATATTGAATTTCTCTACATAAACCTACACTTATTCAAATTAGCATAGAACTTTTATTTTATTAATAATTCTTATATGATAATTTATCAAACGTTGTAAGTTTTATTATTTAGTCTTATTTAATATTAAAATATCTTCAAAATATACTCCAAAATACTTACCACTATATTCTCGTAGCACTACATTCATCACCCTCATAAATATACTTGGTGCATTAGATAATATAAATGGCATTAACATCCACTCATATAAACCTTATCTATTATTGAATCATTTTTTCAATTCATCTCTTTCATAAATGTGAATATGATATCATCCACTTCATAATTCAATTTTGGTTAAATAGTTTGCTCCTACAAGAATATCCATCATATCATCTAAACGAGATATATGAAATCTATACTTTATTGTAATTTTATTTTTTTATTTACTATCCACACACATACTCCATCCTTAAATTTTATTTTAATTTAAAAACACTACTATTGCATGTCAAATCATACTCTGACTTACTACACCCTTTATCACCAATTCAGTAACCTACATATTCGGTTTTGTCTGTTCTATTGGAGTCATATTATAAGTTATTTGATTGGGCATAGATTATCATAGAATCAAATCACTATTATTTAGAATATCTCTTTTTGGTGGTAAACCATCTAGTAATACATTATTTATAACATCTACATATTATTTCAAAACTAATGTTACTTCTACTGGGACTTGCACCACTTTTATGTCTTCCTTTATTACTACTAATGTATAATAGTAACATGTCATTTTCATATATTTGATAATTTATTTTGTAGTTAGCATGACTTCAAGCTGAACATCTTATTTAAGAGGTAATAAAGTGACCTTCATAGCACCTTTCCAAAACAAATATGTGTTCTTTGATTAATCATGAGTTGTTTTTTAATCAAATGGCCATGACATTTCTAATAACATATGGCATCCATACATTAGTATAACATCACACCATATTTCATTGTTGAAATTTTTACCTATAGTAAACTTGATTAAGCACATTTTATCTACTATAACTTCATTCGCTCTAATAAACCATGAAATTTGAGAATGATGAGGATGCCTTTCTATACTATAAACCTACTTTCTCAATTATATCTTTAGAAACCATAATTTCTTAACTACCATAATTTATATTACTTTTCATATATTACCTCTTAAAGTACACCTTATTTGAAATATATTTTTTCATATCCATGCATCATTGCCTTATTTATTCTACACATGTTCTTTCCTTGGAACACTCATTATTCTTTTCATCATGAGATTCTCTCCAATATCTACTACTACAACTTCAATATGTTGCTCTTTTATTTCATCTTTAACTAAATTCACTCTTGAGAGATCCTCTTTCCAACTTTTTGATCTTGTTAGCGTGAACACTCAAATGTTCTATGGCCTACTTATCCACATCTGTAACAAATATAAAAGCTTCATTAATTTGTAAACCATCCTCTACCACCATCATAGCTTTCTCCTCTTTGAAGTCCTCTTACTCTATATTGGTATTGAAACCATTCTCTATTATCTTCTTATCTTTATACACATTGTGATGATTATTCTTTCATTTTATTAAATCTATCTCATCCCATCATTGGATGGGGTTGTCATCTTCTTGTCCTAATAGATGTCCTTCTAAAATTATGTGTATTTTGTTTTTCTTCTATGTTCAAAGCTAGTTTGTAAGCTTCCTCCATGAAAATTATTTTATGTATGATTAATTTATACTAAAATAAGGACTTCAAATCATTTACATAACTTTCGACCATCTTCTCTTTTATTCCATCATGATCCACTTGTATGGAAAGATTATAAAAATCATATGTATACTCTTGTATATTATGATCTTTCTTAATCAAATTTTATAATCTTTTGTTTAGGGTTTGTGCATAATCCATAGGAAGAAATTTTTCCTTCAGATTCTTATCCATCTTTTTCTATCATTTGATATATTCTTTACCTTTTTCTATCTTTATTTCTTCAAGTGATCCCACCAAATCATTTCATGACCTTTCAACTTCATACATGTAAACTTTATCTTCTTATCTTCTCTCATAATTCTAAATTCAAAAAATTTCTCCATATTGATTATCTAATCTATCAATTCCTCTTATTCTAAACGTCCTTCATAATCTAGAATGTCAACCTTGATTTCTTCATCCCTTCCTTATAAAACTCTAACTATCCTCTCTTCCATTAATTATAGTTGTTTCTATTGATATTCTTATATAATTTCCTCTTCTTGATCTATTCCATCCTTAAACATATCTTCTTCTCTCCTTTGATTTTAAATTACAATGATCTTGATTAATTATTATACTTGCCTCTATAACTCTTGCATAGTCTGGTTCATTTGAGAAACTCCTCCCCATTATCTCACCATCTCTTATACTTCTAAGATTCAAACTTAGTCTGATACCAAATAATGAACTTGAATTCTATCAACATCATAAAATTCCAATAGGAAAACCTTATAAAATAATAAATTATATTGATTTATATTGAATAAATAAAATAATTAAAAACCATGCATAGATAAGCCTCAACTCAAAATTATGGTTGACATGAAAATTTGAAACTGTAAAACTAAATAAAACTAGACCTACTATTTTGGTGTGAATACGGGCTCAAACGTAGATATGAATCACAAGATATGGCCTCAAGAAGTTCAATCTATTTTTCTACATCAATATTCCACTCCAATGTACATAAATAAAATTATGACATGAATAAATCATACATTTCCAAGAAAATTATGAAAATAATTCAATTTATTTAAAATAAAGATATAAAATTTTCTCAAAATATTATGAATTTCAATGAACAAGATTCATGTTGCTATATAATTAAGTTAGAAAAATAGAAATTCTTATAATTGGAAGGGATAAAAAACAATATTTTTGTTTTAAGTATTTATATATTATAGACTTATCTTAGTTTTAATTCAAAAAAAACTACAATATGTATTAAAATTATATAATTAAAGATATTAAAAATATTTTTAAATATTAAAATATTAATATGATAATATTTAAAAATATTTATATGATAAAATTTTGTATTAATATTATGAATTAAAATTATTAATTTATTCCTAAAAGTAATGTTTATGTGTAAGTGTATGTGTATGTGTATGTATATGTATATGGGTCTGTATGTATGTACATATGTGTGTATGTATGTATATCATAAATGGATACAACCAATGTCATTCCTCATTTTTTAAAAGTGATAAAGAAACTAACATGCATAAAATTTAGTACCATGTTTCTTATTGTAGTTGTGCAGTGTGGATGCAATGGAACAATAGAATGTTCCCTAAAAATCAATCTGTTTAAGGTCTTTGGTTAAAAATCTAACTTTTGTTGATAAATAAATCTATATCACAATATTAATCATAAAATAAAATATGGGTGGAAAATTTATACCCTAAAATCTAAGAAAAAAAATCTTATATTAAAAAATACCAACAATAATAAAAACAAGAGAAATAAATCAAATGGTCACAAGATAACTATTTTTACCATGTTTATTTTTAAACTTTGTCAAGCACTCTAGATGACAAATATCCATTAGGCTATCAAAAACCATTAGAAGTGCATGACTACACTATTTTTGAAATAAGGATTCTTCCTTCTTAGATTAAGAAGTTTGGGATTCATGTGATCTC
>JARHVA010003253.1:330000-472500 GCA_037957365.1 Torreya grandis
TTCAAGTAGCCAACAATTGGAAAGATTTTCTTAATCCCATTAATCCGATTCTCAAATCTGATGTCCTCAGATATGGAGATTTAGCACAACTTTGCTACGATGCATTTGATGCTGAAAGTTATTCCGGATACTACGGCACCTGTAAGTTCAGTAAAGGAGCTCTTTTTGAAAAGATGGGCATGTCTGGTTGTGGCTACCAAGGCACTAAATATATATATGCTAATACTGATTTCTTGAGCCAACTTTTTTTTGAGAAACCAAAAGATAACGGCGTTTGGATAGGGTTTGTTGCAGTTTGCACCGATCCGAGTGAGATAAGAAGGCTTGGACGACGAGATATGGTGACTGCATGGAGAGGAACCCAGACAATTCAAGAATCCATACAAGATCTCGAAGATGTTCTGGTACCCACAAGATTATCATATAGATTTGGAAGAACTGGCAAAGTCCATAAAAATGAGGCTGTACGAATTGAGAGAGGCATTCCTCGGCTGTTATACTTCGACCATACGTCAACATGAAGATTCTACAGGAAGGACGGTGAACATCAGCACAAGGAATTTGGTATTGGGCGAGATAGAGCGATTGCTCCAAGTTTACGACAATGACAAGTTAGGCATAACGTTTACGGGACACAGCTTAGGAGCTGCTCTTGCAACATTGAGTGCTTATGATGTCAAACAAATGCTTAACTCCGCCCCTTCTCATGATATTCCTCTGACTGTGTTTGCTTTTGCCTCCCCAAGGGTAGGAAGTCTTGCTTTTGCTAAACAGGTGCAGGAGACTAGAGTCAAGGTTTTGAGGTTTGTCAACAAACGTGACGTGGTTCCCAAAGTTCCCGGAGTTTTTATGAACGAGAACCTCGGATTTCTCGGTAAATTCCTACAATGGCTTCCATGGACATACTTTCATGTTGGCGTCAAAGTTTCTTTAGCCAACAATTCTCCATTCCTGAAGCTCACTCACAATCTTGCTTACTTTAATAAATTGGAGGTTTACCTGCATTTACTAGACGGCTTTGTTGGAGATAACAGGCCATTTAATTCTTGTGGAAGAGATCCTGCTCTTGTCAATAAGAGCAGCGATCTGTTGATTGAGGAATTTGGAATTTCCCCAAAATAGTGGCAGGAACAAAACAAAGGTCTCATTAAAGGCGGAAGGAAATTGGAAGCAACCCACGAAATCAGTTGATGAACACGAAAAATTAGAGAAATAATTCATATCCCCTTTTTATAGCGATTAAATGTGGACGAAGTTCCGATATATGTTACATTATTATGAGCTCTTTTTATTTATGTCCCTGTATTTGTTAGTTAAAGTTTCTGTAGAATATTACACCCATACATCCCTCTATACTCTATAACCATCTAACCGATACATTGTATTCATAATATTTTTAAAAATGATGATGTCTTTTATTTACTTGTCAACTTTTAAGTTTATTGATGCTTTTTGGGTTGTAGTGTAACAAGTAAAATAGATGCATTTATAATAGAATGATTCATGTTCAAATTAAATTAACGATTTAATTGTTTTCAATGAGAAACATCCAATTAGTAATTTGATTAAATAGAAGAATGAAGATTAGAACCCGTATTTATATTAGAGATTCAGTATAGGCTCGTTAATCCCACAATTATCATATATCAAAATTCTTGAACTTAATATTTTATAAAATGTCAAAATTGTTAAGAATTTTCATTCCATCTAAATATAAAAATCAAGTTTTTGTCTTCTTGTTACTAGGAGTACATTACATTAAAAGTGGTGTTCCACATATTTTTAACGAGTTCTTTTATTTTGCACATATGCGAAAGATTTTCCATATATGATCTGGTTATATTTATGTGAAAATTATATAATGTTACTTATTCACATCAAGGTTATGTCTTCTTTTTACTAGGAGTACACTACATTAAAAATGGCATTTCACATAGTGTTAATGAATTGTTTCATGTTGCACATATGCAATAGATTTTTCATATATGATTTGGTTGTATATATATGAAAATGATATAATATTACTTATTCACAATCAAAGTTTGTATTCAAAAACCACAACATTATTTAATATGGTGTTTCCAAAAGAAATTACACTTATTATTATTATTAGTATTATTATTATTATATATATATATATATATATATATATATATATATATATATATATATATATATATATATATATATATATATATATATAGTTAAATAATTGAAAAGAAAACGTGAGACAACCCTCATCAGTCATAGAAATTGTTAGACAACCCTTCATCAGTAATAGATGAAATTTAAAAAAAAATGTTTTTACGAATAATACACAATTTTATTTTATAAAATATTTTCACATGAATATGATAATAAATATATATGTTTTATCTTTTTAGTGTTCATGAATTCATTTAAATAAAATTGAAAAAATAATATAATTAAGGGAATAAGAGCTTTTATGTTTTCACAGTCTATAAGATTGAACAATAGGGAATTCCTAGGTGAAATTGCATGCATATTTTTTGATCTGGCACATTTTAAATTACCATCTATTATTCATCATTAAGAATTTTATCAGATGTTGATTTGAAATATGCCAAATAAAAAAAAAATACACAGTTTCACCTATAAATCATTTTTTACTCATACTTAAAGGAAATTTATCATTTAAAAATGTAAAACAATAATTTCAAATATTGTCTAGTACACATAATAATAAATAAGTATAATTGAATCTATAAAACAAGAAAATGACTAAAATATGTAGTGAAAGATAATTAATGAATATACCTGAAGAGAACCTTGAGATTATAAAATTGAAATTGTGTTGTGTAGACTGTAATATAGTTGTGTATCTAATCTTTGATATAACACAACAAAAATAAAAATGGTGGCCACTCCCTGACTAATGACTTTTTCAAATGGTAGGTTTAACAATGTGCCTTTATGACCAACCATGGTGTCTTTGACTGTCTAGCTCATACTATGTTGATTTTTAGGCACCATTTATTTTTTGGAATTATAAACCATCAAGTTTCATTTCTTGTTGTACATTCATTTATAGGATTTTAATGGTGTACTTTATCTTATTGGATATATTTTTTGCACATTGACTTGTATCTCTATAAAAAATTAGAAATAGATAAGGTCATAAATATATAGGTCAAGAAAATTAACAAGAGTTACAACTATATAACCTACATGTTATAATTATACCTGTATAGTCCATGTTTTATGTTAATTAAAGAGTCTTAATAGAAGAGTCTTAATGGAAGTGTCTTAGAAAAAGGTTTTCTTTGTTTACCTAAGACGAAAATACTTACATGAGAATCACCTATATCCCTATTTGTTTACCTAAGACCAAAATAATTACATGAGAATCACCTATATCCCTATTTGATTACAAGATTCTATTTAATTTTTGATATAAATCATTAAGCATAAATTTAGAAAATGTCATGTGACTAGACTTGAATTACGTTACCATTTTCCTTGATTATCTTTGTTGGAATGTCTCTAGCTTATTTTAATAAATGAATGTCTATAGTTTGAACTTACACACTTTTTGGGAGGAATCATTTAAACATGAGACTAGAAAAAATTAAAAATCAAAGGCCCAAACATTGAGGAAGAAAACACAAGAGTAGACTGGTAGAAAAATAAAAATAAGTTGGAATCAATGGGCTCAACAAATGCAGAAAAATGAATAATCAACATGAGAAAAAAATACATACATGTAGAAAAACAAAAAGAATATAGAGGTAAGAAGAGAATGGAACAAAAATAATCAAAAGTTAAGAAGGAGAGAGACACATGTCTACACAAATAAGTGTGAATAAAATCCAAACATAGAATAATGATCCATATGCACAAATCAATAGTAAATACATTAAAATAATGAATTGTATAAAGATTAGCTATGTACGTAGTGCACCATACTTTGATGTGCATATATGAGGAAACATTCACATGTTTCAAAATGAAATTATTTATAACTTAAGCACATACCTTGACTTACCTTCAAAAGGGAGCGTGATATATTTACACATGTCCATCCATAACTTTTCATTTCATAAAATTTGTTATACTTGTTGATAATGGCCATTTGAAAATAATTAATCAATAATGTATAAAGTCCATGTATGTAAAGAATTTTTTATTTTTATTTTTTAAAAATAAACAAAGATAATAAGAGTAATGTTGGGGTTTGTATTATTACTATAGATTCGACATTGGAGTCTAGCCAAAAGAGTTAGCAAACTAGCCCTTTCACAAAAGACCATGGTATTACACGCTCACCTGAAGTGTGTAGATAGAGACCAGTTCTCATAGGTTTTGTTGCTTAGTGTTATTACCTTAGTCATATTCTTCCTTTTATGTATTTAAAGAGGTACTATGAAAAATCAAAAAATAAACTACTTTGATTCTAGTGTTTCTAATATTGACTACCATATTTACATAGACTACTACCTTCATTATTTAATAGTGTTACTTTAGAAAAATAAAAGATGAGTTATTAATCTCAACTTAACACAACACAATTAGTCATCATGAGCATAATAAAATTATGTAATGTCTATAACTCATATATTAAGTGAGAGCATCCAAAAATCAACTACCTCCATCCATTACAATAGGGGTATTTATACTTGTTTATCCATGAGTAAGTTTTTATATCATTAATGGAAAGAATAAATAACCAATAGAGTCTCAATAGACTGAGAGTCATGGATATTAATCAAATAGATTTTCCTAAGGACTTGGGCTTTTGTGGCCCATATATACTCATACTATGCTAGATCCTTGTTGCCATGTGTTCATCTTCTCACAGCTGGTGCAAAAAATTTGATCAAAAAGTGCTATGTGTCCCATATGAATCACTCTTTAATTGTTCCTACTTCCCAAATGCTCCCCAAGTCTTTTACTTCAACTCTAAGTCCTATGTTCTCAAGCTCTTCATGATTAATTACTTCAGTTCCAAGTCCTATGGTTTTGGGTTCTTCACGACTAATTCTTCTTTGACTAGGTCCTCTCAAACTAGGGATTCCATTCTTTTGTGCTCTCATGACCTGTATGTGTTGTGCCATGGTGAATCTACACCTATCAAGTTCTACACCAGAGTCTTTTCAAATTATGATCCTTTTATGTCATGCCAGTCTTGGGCCAAAATAAAAAATACTTAAAATTTTTTTTGGTCAACATTACCCCACACTATGCTCATAGTCCGTCTTAGACTAATTCATGCTATCGGTCTCTATCAAATATTTAGGTCTCACTTACTCAAATTCCTTCCTAAAATTATCCCAATGTGTTAATACCTTGACCAACTTGGCAGTTAATTCTTCCACAACCTCCTTCGATCTGTTCATCTCCTCAGGTTGGTTAGAGGTCTCATTGGCATTCTCAACTAGTTTATTTAAGGATATGGTGGCATATTTCTAGATGTCTTAAAGTGTGTATAATTCCTTGGCAACCTATCCTTAGGGGGATTCAAAATTTTCATTCAGTTATTGACAAATATTATTAATGGTTTCTTCCATCATCTCCACATTTTTAAATGCCTTAGCATGCTCATGATGGTCCCTTATTAAGATCGCAACATCATCCATCTGTTGCCTCTGAGTTTACTTAGATTATATTTAAGCCTCCAAGCTTTTATTTGGGCATGCTAATTACTCAAAAATTACATCCAAAATGGGGATGACTTCCCCAACCCTTTCTAGGGTGATCTTATAGACTTACATTACATTAGTAAGTTGCTTTGCTAGCTTTAATCCCATGTCATTCGATGTGGGTTATTCCTTACATCACTTCAGTAAGAGATTCACCAGGGTCACTAATTTTTTTTGGCATCCCCATCGAGAGGTATGCCATCCACCAATGCCTTCTCCTATTCTAATTTTTTAAAGAGATTTAATGTTCTCACTTTTACCTCTATGGCCTCTTTGACCTGTTACTTCAGAGTATCCACTTCCTCAACAAGCATCTATTTGGAACTGACTTCTTTATTATATATACCCATAATTTGGGTATGTTTCCTCTTGGTAGTGTGCACATCATAATTTGATAGAATGTTCTAGTGAACAACTTCCATGGAAAGATTCAAAAAACTGACACTCACTAGAAGGGGGATCTTTTGGGGATCTACCCATAGTGGCTTAGGTAATGTAAGAGAATTAGGTCTCAAGGAGACCCTATCTTACGATATCTCAAATTATCAGTCCTCATTATACATGTCTAAATAAAATACACTTGCTTCCTTGTTTCTAAGGTTCGATCATTAGGAATGAAGTGCGTGTAGAGAGAGAAGTTCTTGTCAGGGATGCCAATGTGATAATGTTCATGCAGATTGGTATCTACATCATCATGAAGATCTTTCATAGACCCAACTCTTCCTTCCATTTATTAGGGTCATTCCCTACTTTGACCCCTATGCTAGTAGGCATAGATGTATTACCAATGGCCATTTCACTTGTTTCTTCCTCACCATCCACCTCTTCACCATAAAATTATCCTATATCAAATAACATGTCATCAGAGATAGCATACTCCTCTTCAATTAGGGAGGGAGTCTTATTAGATTCATAATGCAATGTTTGTACCTACACTACAAAGATTTCCTACTGAGTCATTTTTTCTATGGTTTGTTACTATGCAGCTCTTGATGATGCTTTTAGTGGAGATGGTTGTGATGTTTGAGGGGGTGGGAAAGAAGTTGGATAAATGTGTGGAGTAGAAGGTGGAGGTGGAAGGAATTGTATCAATGGTGACTTGGGTGGAAATTTTTAGTGATGTGAAGGTCATGGTGAAGATGGGCTAGGTGGGGACGGGTGAGGTGGAGATCTGTGTGATATAGAAGGGCAAGGTGGAGAAGGTAAAGGTGGAGATGGATTCAGAGATGATGGGCCCTTTTTTTGAGCCTAAATATTCTTTTGCTGCCTTGGTAGTGCCTACTGACCACTTACAATGGCTTCATGCTCAACCCTTTTTTTCTTCTTTAATAGTGGCACATATAGAAGATTTTCCTTGGGGTCTCCACCAATTCGATCCTTTAGAAGGTGTAGCATATAAAAATAACTATGCACTTGCTCTCCCACCATTATTTGTTTCACATTAATGTCCATCAAGTTTGTTTCATTCCTCCCCTTGTAGGCCTTTTTAGATGGATATACAAATATTTTTCAAAGAGTTTGAATCTCCACATCTATCTTCTTAGCCTCCAAGGTAATGGGTTATACATCATCTATATAGTTCATAGAGTCTATGAAATACCATATTGAGAAGGAATATGGTAAATTAAATCATGTAGAAAGATATTTATAAGGGATCATCCTTATGTGCACAATGGAAAAATGTTGCATTACTTCAATCTAGGCTTGTTTAGTAGCTAAAGGGGATAAATCCTCCCTCGTGCCATCAAAATAGTACCTCATATCATCAAAAAATCACCTCATATTTATTTTATAGGAGGGAGTGATGTGTTGAGGGCATGTGAAATCCTTATAGTGATCAATAGGGGACCTATGTATGGGTGGGTACGTCCATGTCAGTGCTCCTGAGTTGTAGTTTGTCATGTCAATCTCATCAAAGGCCATTAAGAGAATAAATAACCCCCATAAAAACCTATGTTTGGGGATTTAGTGGTTTTTCTCCACATCTTCAACAATATTATGACTAAAATACATGGCCTTATTTTATTGTAATCCTTGGGTGACCTAGTAAGTGATGTATAGGTGTGCCATGTCAACTTCCTTCCATCGATTAGTCCCATTGATCTTAGTTATAATGATCTATGTTGTAACCTAGAAGGTTGGATCCTATAATTTATTAATGTGCATGACATGGCCCTACTTTTAGTATATAAGCACCATAATGATCATTTGGACCTCTTAAATGTATGCTAGGTCATTGGCCACATCCAACCATTAACATTGTAGTCCCTAACCTTGTTTATCCTCTTAGGCATGATTTTTGTATTGCACCTAACAATTTAGATATAATCCTCATGGATGCACAAGATAAGGAATAGAACCTACTCCTTGGGTTTTCCAAAGTATGATAGATTAAAAATTTGGAACAAACCTACAACATCCAACATGTTAAAGATATTGAGATCAAACGCCACTTGGTTCTTAGTTTTCTAGCACTCAAATTGATATTCATTTTGAATTTCAACCTCATTTCCATGTTTTCAATGGTTATAATCAAAGATTTTTCAAGTGGATACCTTTAAAATCAAATTTTATATGCTAATAATTGATTTTAGATCCAACATTTCCTCATTTAATAAAGGTAGGGGTAATGTTAATTGAGTTTTTTTACTTGACATATCATGTTTTATTCCTCTCTCTATGTGCACTAAACTTTCTCCTCTATATTCTCTTGCCTAATGAAACCATGTCTCCCCCACATACCTCTTCTTCCTTTGGTATCATAGGTAATGGTTTAGTTTTGAGGGACTTTATTTTAGGCCACATCACCCTTCATTGAGTCTAAAGGTTGATGTGTATTCATCCAACATTTCCAAATCAATATGTGGTTATAGTTAATGACTTTGTATTTTCAATCATGAGTATCCTCTAATGGCAGACTTCTACAACTTGTAACCTTTAAGCTTTCTCTATCATGGTCATGCCTCAAAGTTCCCCTTATATTTTTCTTGGTGAGAAGTGCGACTTTCCTCAATACCTATATTAAATTGTGATTTCTCTATATTTTGGTTCTAGTATTCATTTGTTCTCAACTCTGGTATTCACTTTTTTATCTTTGGTATTCAATTTTTATCAGCTCTTTACCTCTATTAATCATAATTATATTCAAAGGTAAAGAGTAAAAATAAGTTAACTAGCCAATTTATAGGATCAAAGAGGAGTTCACCATCATTACTACTTTCCCTTCACCCATCACTTCATGTCATTAATTTAGATCTTTAACAACCATCATTTTTCAATCATTTCTTTTGAAATTTAATTCTTTTAAAATTATTGTCACGTCACACTTTTTGCCATAAATATTATTTTTGTACTAATGACACATCCTGTCTCCCACCTTCCTTTAAAGTGGATGACATATGTGTCCTACACTTTCCTTGCTATTGAGGATAGTTGTCTTTCAAAATTCAAACTAATGGAAGGAACACCCTATCTTTAAGATTCATAGTACATGTGCCTTAAATGACTTTCATTCCTTTAACACTTTATGCACCTAGATTCCTTGTGCATACTAAGAAACTTGCATGCATATGTAATAACTATGCTTATAATTCTTTAAATTAAGATTTCATTTCTCTTTTACCCCACACTAAAATGAGTCATGGTCCTTTATGAAAAGAAAAACATACATTAAAGAGAATTACACTAGGAAACATTTGCATGCAACAAATGCAAGGCTATTATTAGAAACAAGAAATCCTAAACTAATCTAAAAGGCCTTAATGATTACAATACTTTAGCTTTTCAAAAGTGAAATGCAGTCAAAGCTGACTTCCATTATAATACTGAGGAAAGAACTAGCCATCCAACATTTGTAACTAACATTCTCCAATAGGTTGAATTATATGAATAATAAAAGGACCATCATTGATGTGCGCTCATAGATTGGGATTCCATCTATATGGTCATTTTCTAACTAGTCAAGCACTATCAATTAACTTGATATGCATATTTTTTAAGGATTGATGGACTCCCTTAATTTCACTAAAATTTATTCGAAAGAAATCTTGATATTCCTTTAAATATTCAAATTATATGAAATATCTTTTTTAGTTTAGTAATTTCCTATTGTAGCCATTTTTGGTTCTTGTTCCATACTAATGTTAGGCTAAATAGTTTAAATGGGCCCAATGTAAAGGTTGTCTACATTGGTTATAGTATCATGAACTCATATGCCATTATCCATAGGGAAATACAAATGGGTTTTCAAAGGATCAAATGGATTTGATCCTTCATCTTCTTCCATGTGAAAGACTAGATTCTATTAACCCAAACATATTTCTTCACATTGGTCTTGATCAAAGACCAAGTTTAGTGTGGAGACTTGGGTTGTTGATTCATTGAAGAGATGTACTTTTTGTTCAGCAACATGTTGGATATTCCATAGATGATATTCAATTAGACTCAGGTCACTAATAATTGCTTTACATATGGCTTGGGGGTGAGGTATAAATAATTCTTGGAAAAGAATAATATAGTGCTAACTTCATGTTTTCCTTAAAGAGATGTAAAAATTGAGTTTCCATATGTCATTATTCATGACATACCATGGCTTCTCCTAGATACATAAAGTTTCATATAATTCATTCACCCAAAAGTACTCCAGTAGGTATGCTTCTTTATTTACCCACATTTTTAAACAAGCTTCTATATGGGGTTCAGGTTATAGTACTCTACTATATTTGATTGTTCCCCTTACTTTGTTTTCCTAATGGAACTGGTGATGTAAGGTAGAGCATAATTAGTCCTATGGAATGAATCACTCATGATGGGTTCACAACCATCTTGTAGTTTTGCCATCTAAGAAATGAACTAATGACCTCATAAGATCACTTTCGGTGTCATATAATTCATTAAGGTGCCATATGAAGTCACATACCTCCATTTCTCCATGGAATAGTGGACCCTTATCAAGTATTTCAAGAGGAGCTTCTATGATTCATACCCTCATGACTTGATCAATGATAAGGCACATGAACCTGTGACATTTATGAAACTAGTGTGGAATGGTCTCTTGATTTTGAATGGCACTACACACTAATTGAGTGAGGTCATAATTTCTATGTGCCCAATAATTACAAGTATTATTTATAGTGTTAGAAAGGGACTGAGTGTCTAACCATTTTATAATTCCATCCAAAGTTATATGCCTTTGCTCATCATCTCTATCAGTGACATTATATATGTGTTTAATGTCTTCTTCCACATTGATGGGTTCTTTATAAGGGGGCCCTATGATCGATCCAATGGAATAACAACCCATTTTTTGATGTTATAAAAAATAATACACTACTTATTAAGTATTAGGTATTCATTATTTTCATATCACCAGGTCTATCCCAACATATTTTGGAAGTCATATTCCTTAGCTAATTCAAAAACCTTAAAATCTGCCTTGAAGGATAGTCCAAGTATATCAAATGTAGCATTCTTTAGGAAAGATCTTGGTAAAGAATGATTTTTTTATCCATGAAAAACATGTGAGGTGATGGATACAACATTGGATGAGCCATTTTTATCTATGAATCTTTATTACGGACATTCAATTCTATTCCAGTGTCAACTAGTATGTTCCGAATTACCCATCCATTAATGGTAGCATTGAATAGTATCTCTCTATCTTTCAAAGGGGAAAAGGGATTATGAGTGTCTTACCTTTGAACATGATTCAAGAGATGATCCTTAGTCTATAAAGTGACTTGGGGTTGAGCATCATGTGATTCTTGTGCTTGAATCCTAATCCAAACAATCAACTATGGTTAAATGTCCTCATTTAGCATGTGCTTGCATAGTTATTGGAAGTCATTGTGTGTCACATTTTATGGTTCAACTATCATTTACATAACATCACACTATATTTATTATTTATCTTTAAGTAATTAAATCTCTCCATGGAATTTTGACGTATAACTTGCACAAGTTTCCTTTCCTTTTTCTTGAACAATGGTTCACTTCTCAAGCTCAAAAGCTCATTCACTCAAACTCATGCAACTCTGCTCTATAAAATACTCTCCTTGTAACCATGTCTGACTAAAAATTGGTTAGTACTAAAAATTACACACTATTATGACTCGATAAAATAAAAATTTCTTTTATCTTGTTGAAATACACCAATAGTACAAATTTGAGGTTCTAACTCTCTTTGTAGGTCTACTCTATCTCTCTTATCCTCTAAAATTAGGCCTTCTTTAGCCCTTTTCAAAGTCATTTATATATAAATGCATACTAAATGTATGGTATGGTATTAAAATGATGTGATTCAATCAGGGCATGTAGAAATATACTAAACTACAAATTTTTGTGATTTTTTTAGTGTTAAATTTCCTCCAATAGTCAAAACCCTGTTGCCAAGGTTTGGGAAGAATAAGCAGGCCAAGAGAAATGTAAATTAAATATCTTAAATCTCACAAATTTTAAGGGAAAAATATTTGTTGCATATTATCTATCTATACATTTATTATATTTCCCATTTTTTAATCAAGACCTTAAAGTCATTAATGCGTTCACAATCTTAATGTCTCATTCCTTCTTGACTGTATTTGTTCATAAAAAATAGGGTTAACTAAGGGTTTGTTTGTTCAAAATTTCCATCAATATTTAATATTTATCTTAGGTTTATTCCAACATAACAACATTGACTCAAGACTGTTACCTCCTTTGTTAATCCCTTTGAATGCTAAACAAGACTCAAAATAAAGAGTATAGTAACAAACTCAAGGTTTATAACCTGTATACTAATAGTGAGTAAGAACTTTAAGAAAATATAAAATTTAAATATTTGTAACCTCCTATACCTTAAAAAAATTCTCAAAAATCCTCATAAGTTATCTATATTTATATTTTCCATGGGAATCTTTCTGGAAAGGACCAATTGATTTATTTGTTGCTTGAGACAACTGTATACTCACTTTGACTATATGACAAACCCATCTGTCTTCTCAAAAGGAATTTATTTGAAACCTCAATATTTGTTACCTATCTCAATCCATGTATTAAAGATGATAAAAAAATAAAAAAAAAAATCTCAAAATTACCACATTGAATATTCAATCAAATAAATACTCAGTCTTAGGCATACAATAACAATGCACATATTTTTCTTCATCACAGTCATCTTTATTCATCAAGATTCATTAATTACATGTTAATTTGCTATCTCCTCCAAATTAAATACATATTTACAACCTTGAAACTGACTCCACCACCTTCTACCAAGATATATAACTGAATCTTGGAAGTTGCTATGTGGAAGTACTTGAAAATTACATTGTATTTTAATGTTTTTCCCACTATATTCACTATATGACCATTCATAAAGACTAAATAAGATATTTAGGAACCTTTTTATACTATTAAGACCTATAATACACCTTATGAATATTTTTTACTCCTTGACCAACCCCATACAATGCATGATAATCCTTTTACAAGGCTTAAAAATTCAAATTTTCAAATAGTGTATTTTGGAGGGAAACTCCATAATCCAAAATTTATGCCATTTATGCAAACATAAATCACTCTTGTGACATAATTAAGACATATTATGCCTAAAAAGTATCTACAATAAAAATCCAAGCTAAAAATGAGTCCATTTTAGGATCCACAAGGATGCCCCTTCATCATACTACCAAGTTGAATTTGTTTTGCCATATATGTCAACTTGGTGTTTGCTCCTCCTTAATTACTTTGTAACTCCTAATGGAAATTTTTTAATACTAATTTCCTCTCATATATATTAATATGTTTTTGTCCCCATAACAAGGCCTTCCCTATTTCTTCTTCTTCATTAGTATATTTGTAAATATAATAAACATGTTAAGGAAAATATTATTGTTATCTTTTGCTACCTATTACGGATATGAAAAACATGCTTCTTCTTATGCAAACTGATCCATTACAACCTTCCTTTCATATGGTACTACTAATTCAAATGTCTCCTCTTCAGCGTTCATCCATTCTCCTTGTTTTGTACTCTTAATCTCATACATGTCAATTATTTGGACCTTGCATGTCATTTTATTACATAAGTATTTAGTTTTTTGCTATATAGCATATTCACAACTACCCTCTATCTGATTCATACATAAGGACTTATTGTTCTCATTCACATTCTCATGTTCTTGAATGTTATTGTCTTCACTTCGATATCCTTCTTAGACCTATTGTATTTATTCTATATCTTTCTAAACTCTTTCCTTTTCAAAACTTTGTTTCATGCATGGAAGATTAATTATCATGCCTTCTATGAGTTCACAACTACAAATTTTTTCCAAATGTTGAGACAAATTTACAAACAACTCATTCACAAACATACCTAAAGAAATGCTACTTGGCATAGGCTCATATGCAACTTAGCCTACCTCAATCTCTTTGGGTTATTTCTTCATCTTTGTAACTTCATCTTCCTTTTATACCAACTCATAACCTAAAACCAATACCTTTAAAAATACACCAACTAATTTTTCATCATGCTTCAAGGGAAATAATGTATAGTTGACTCTCTTGTGCTCCAAAGAATAGGTGTTTTTGACCCCATAATGATTAGTTGACCTATCAAACTACCAAGTCCTTCCTTGTAATACATGACATACATCCATGGGGATGATGTCACACATGACCTGATCCTTATAGGTACCAATCTAAAAATCTACTAAGCATTGTTCATTCACAAGCACACTATATACTTTTTGAAGCCAAGAAACTTTGTAAGGTGTAGGATGAGGAAATTTATTGAGACCAATTTTTCTGACCATCTCATTACAAACTAAATTTTTCATGCTTCCTAAATCTATAATCATTTTTCAATATTTACTTGAGACTTACATGTTGTCTTGAAGAGTGTTCTCTGTTGTGTAGGCTCTTTCTCCTTTGGTGGCTTCAAAAATATCCTCCTCATCAAGAGTGTCTATCCTTATTTAGGTTCCACTAAATGTGAATTTGATATACCACTCTCTTCCTCTATTAGATACACCATTTTATTTCTACTCTCATTCTTGTAACTCCTTTATTTCTTCTCCTCTGGACACTACCAATACGTATGACCAGCATACTTGCTGCATTTGAAATATTTTCCTATGAAACCATTAGTCCATCTTCCACTAGTATCTCCACCTCGTTAAGTATGGTCCCCTACCTATATAAACACCTCTAGATTATGTTTAATGTCTTTTTCCACTACTTTCACCTTCCTCATATGCATGATTGATATCATACTCTCCTTTTCCTATCACTTATTTGCCTCTTCCTCTTGCCTTCTAGGTATGCTTTCTTACCAAATTCTATTCATATTTCAAGGCTACTTGGTATGATTTTTCAAATATTATTTCAGTGTCAATATATTTATCTCATCTTGTATGGAGAATTTGAAACCATTAAAATACCTTTCCACTTTCTCATCATCTTCTTACAAGTGTCATGCCCTAATTGTCAACCTATGAAAATCTTCAGTGTATTCCTTCACTAAATGCTCCTTTTGTCTAAGATTATGAAACCTCCTAAGCAAATTATTGTGCTAGTCCTTAGGCATGAAATTTTACTTCATATTCATCACCATCCTATCCTATGATTGGGTTTTGGCTTTATATCTTCTCCTTCTCTTTTCTTGGATTCCATCCTACCATAAATAAGCATGTCCTCTCAATATTTTGAATAAAAATTTCACTTTATTGGTGTCATCCACCTCCTCATACTCAAAATACTTGTCCATGATTGATATCCAATCCAATAACTCATCCACATTTATATTTCCTTTATATATTAGCACTTTTAGCTTTGGTTTTGATCCCATCTTCATCATGGCTTTGATCAATCCTTCCTCCATTATTTATTATCTTTCTTCCTCCTTTTCTTCTCTAAGAGCTTCCTCTTATCTATTACTATAATCATCACCTATGGCCCTTCTTCTTTGAGTTATATCCATGGCTACTATTGTATCTTGCATGTTTCTCATTTCAATGACCAAATTGGCCACATTTTGTTACATTATTTGAGTTATTAGAGGTTGCCTTTATCTTGATTCCATTTTATCCTTATACTCTTATCCTCTAGCCATCCTTATGCTCTAATACCAAATGATGTAGATCTTACATAATTTTTATTTCCTTGTTCTTGAATAAAGGCTCACTTCTCAATCTCAAAATCTCATTCACTTGAACTCATATAACTCTACTTTGAAAATTACTCTCCTTATAACCCTGTCTAACTAAAAATTGGTTAATAATAATAAATTACACAATATTATGACTTTTCAATATGAAAATTTCATTTATCTTATTGAAATACACTTTTGGTACAAATTTGACGGTCTCTATTTCTTTCTAAGTCTACTTTCTCTCTCCTAGCCTCCCAAATAAGGCCTTCTTTAGCTCTTTTCAAATATCTCTATCTATAAATACGTATTATAGGTATGGTAAAATATTAAAATGATGTGATTTAGTTATTTCATGTAAAAATATAGTAGACTATAACTTCTATAAAATTTTTTGTTAGGGTTTGTTTTTTTAACATTACCATCAGTCTTTACTATCTAACTTAGGGTTATTACCATGTAATAACATTTATTCAAGACTATTACCTCATTTTTTAATCCCTTTTAACTCTAAACAAGACTCAAAATAAAGAATATAGTAACAAACTCAAGGTTTATAACCTATACACTAACAGTGAGTAAGAAATCTAAGAAAATAGAGAACTTAATATGTTTATAACATCATATATCTCACAAAAATTTCTCACAAATCCTCATACATTATCCATATTTATATTCTTCATGGGAATATTTGTGGAAAGTACCAAAGGCTCTGTTTATTACTTGAGTCAATTATATACTCACTTTCACTATATGACAAACCTATCTATAGTATCCAAAGGAGTTTATTTACAACTTCAATCATTGTTACCTATCTCAAGACATGGATTAAATATGATCAAAATAATAGAAACAATCACAAACTCATCATATTAAATATTTTATCAAACAAATACTCAATCAAAGCCATGCAATAATAATGTATAGAATTTTACTCACCATAGTCATCTTTATTCATAAATATTCATTGATTATATATTTATTTACTATCTCATTCAAATGGAATAAATAATTAAAACCTTGAAATTGACTCCAAAACATTCTACTAAGATACATAACTATATCTTGTAAGTTGCTACGTCGAAGTAATGGAAAATTATATAGCATTTTAATGGTTTCTCCATTATATGCACTAAATGAACATGCATAAAGACTGAAGAGGATACTTAGAAATTTTTTCATAATATTAAGACCTCTAAGAAACCTTATGAACATGTTTTACTCCTTGACCAACCTTGTATAATGCATGAACATCCTTTTAAAAGGCTTAAAAATTCAAATTTTCAAATAGTGGATTTTAGAGGGAAATTCCATAATTTAAATTTTATGCCACTTGTGAAAACCTAGATCACTCCTATGACTTCATTAGGCCCTATTACACCTAAAAGACACCTACAAGACAAATCCAATCCAAAAATGAGTTCATTGTGGGATCTATAAGGATGCCCCTACATCATGTTCTCATACCAATGCCATCATATCTTGGAGGACATCCTTCTACTACTGGGCATCAAAATAATTTCCTGATTGTGGTTCTTCATGCTAAAATTTTTCAATAGAATTTGAGATATATTGAGACCATCCTCAATTATACATGTTAATATTCACATGTTGAATATTTTTGGTGCCTGAATATGCATGCTATTATGGTTTCTCAACTTGTATCATGCCAATACCCTTTTCATTTCACTCCTTAGTGATAGCTATGTACAACTTAGGATTCTTTTCTAGCTAGTGATCCTTTTTACAAAAACCACATGTTAGGTAATCTAGGTAATCTCTCTGGTAGTGGTCTAGGGATCCACATTTTTAACATGTTCGATTTGAGAAATGACTACCTTCTTATCCGCATCCTTTTAATCTACTCTAGTAGCCACCATTATCTTAGTTGTTGGGTATGAAATTCTAGTGTATATCACATGCTCATGATTTATGAATGTCACTAATCAGTCAATAATCACTAGTGTCATATGTATAGGCATAACATACATTATAGTAATCAGACACCTCAATTGTGTTATACATTACAAAAGAGTTCAAGCATATACATCATGTTCTTCATGATAGAATTTCATATGACTACTTCAATACAACATGAATGTTATTTCATGGGTAGTTACTTAGGGTGTGACCTTTAGATTCACATTCATTGAACTAAAGACCAATACAAGTATCATATACATTATTTTCAATTCAATTTTCATGTTATGATCCCATTGAGTATATTTGAGCTTTCATGAATAGACTAATCCCTGTATTGATAATTCATATTGATTTAGCACAGAGGGCATCTTCCAAGGCATCATGCAGGCTAGTAAAAGTCTTGTGAGATAATGTTCATCAAAAGGGTATTGAAAAACTACCCATGACCCATTATTAATGTTGTGTAGCATTCATTTTTAAATATAGATTTGACAAGATCATTTTAATCCTTACATCATACTCTCACACACTTTCAATAAGTTCATATTTGATGTCTTTCAATTTAGTTATGCTTTATTGTTCAAATTTTGGAATGTCAAAATACTTAAGAAATGTCATTTTATGTTTATTTTATTCAATGATATATTTTTGAGAGCCAAAAATTATATACAAAAGGTGTGAGTGCTATGAGAGTGTAGTTGTGAACTATGTGGCTTTACGCTTAGAAGAGGTGATGCCTTGTGCCCTATAAATAAGTTCAAATTTATGGAAATACTCAGATGCATTCTCCATGCCTTAAAATTATGGTAAGTGAAACATAATTTAATAATATACCATTATTGGTTGTTGATAACATCTAACCCCTGGCCCTTGAGGGGAAAGTCTACTACCTCCTCCTATGCCTCCACCTAGTTTGCCTCTAGTGCCTCCAATAGTAGTTTTCATGATATGGAGCATGGTATCCAGGTGATTAACTAAAATTAGGCTAACTCTATCTACTGTTGGAATAATGCATGTTTAAGCTTACCTAGGGTTAATAGGGTAATTTATTTATTACTGAGGGTAAAATTTATTTACCTCGGTTAATTTATTTTATTGTTGAGAATTTCTCAACAATATATTTGTTCGTAGTATGAGAAAACAAATAGTTTGTTTTCTCTATTTTGTAATCATTACAAATAGTTTGTTAACATGAAACAAACTATTTGTATTATAAATACTTTGCATTATATGAGAAATTAACGAGAGATTATTGAGAATATACAGAGAAATTTGTGGATTAGCACCTATTTTTAAGGTGTGACAAATTTATTTATTCTCTGGACATATTTGCAGGTTATTTGTTGTGGGTTCTCTCTCTTGGATTGATCCTATGGATCCTGTGTATCTGTTGCTCATTCTTTCATGGTATCAGAGCATTTTTTAGCTGATATCTCACATGTGTGAGTCATTTTTGGCCTTTTTTAATTCATTATTTTAATTTTTTAGTGGTTTAAATGCAAGTCTCTAGCTTTGAAAGTTCAAATTTGACTTTGCTAAAATGGCTAGAGATATTTTGTTAAAAACTTATAGGGAGGAGGTTTTGGGGTCAAATCCCCCTACATTTTTTTGCATAAAGCCATTTTTTAATTTTGTATAAGCTAAGGCTAATTTTTTTTTTCGTCAGGAGACGTTAAATTGTAACGGGAGGGGTGTTTTTTGAGGAAAAACAAATGTCTAGATTGTTCTTGTCAACTTCATCATCTTCCTTGGGAATGGAATCTCGATTGTTTGAACCTCTAAATTCTACAAATTACCATGTTTGAAAGCCAAAAATGCAACAACTCCTTCAATCAAAGGGCTTATGGAGAATTTTTTTTGAAATGACACCTGTAGCATTCACCACTGAAAAAGACAAATATGCATATGGTTGTAAGCAGGATGAGGCTCTTGGATTGATTTGCCTCAACGTCTCAGATAATCTTCAATTTCACATTACAAATGCTACTACGCCAAAAGAGGTATGGGAAAAATTTAAAAACCTATTTGGAAAAGTTAATGAGTTTAAAATTTTGCAATTAGATGTAGAATTGAGTACTCTCTCTCCATCAGATTTCCCTTCAATAGATGAATTCTTAGCAAAATTCAAATTTATAAGGTCACAATTGAAAGCTGGTGACAAGGATAAAAGTGATCAGGAGTACATTTTCATGATTGTGTCAAAGTTGAAAGGACCATATAGTGTTTTTTCCTCTGCTTTTTATACTATGATGGATACATTAGGTGATGAATTCAAATGGCCTTCCTTTGAAGTTTTTTGTGAAAGATTGACTAGGGAGAAAACAAAATTAATGGCCTTAGATGCTCTACCTGGTCCTAGTCATGCTCTAGTTGCTAATTCTTCTAAAGGAAAACCTTCACCTAAGTCTAAAAAGCAAGCACCTTCAAATAACCCTCCAAAGTCCACCACCCAATCACCTCATCATTCTAAATCTACTAAGACCAAAAAGTTCATTAAGCAAAAGAAGAAAACATTTGGTCCATGTAATTTTTGTGGTGGTCCTAATCATGATGAAAGTAGATGTTTTAAGAATATGGAAGCATTAGAGGCAGCGGTCAGACAACACAAAATTTCCATTCCATCTCCATCTCCTTCTACTTCTACAGGAAAAGGGAAAGCACTTTCAGCCAGGGCTATATCTTCATGTCAAGATCAGTGGATTTTTGACTCAGGTGCTTCTCACCATCTCACACATTTTAAGGATCTATTGTCTTCCCTTATAGATTGCAGTACATCACATATTGTTATGGGTAACTCCTCACAGATTAAAGTCTTGGGATCAGGTACTGTTGATAAACAGGATGGATGTTTTAACAATGTATTGCTTGTACCTCAAATCTCTTCTAATCTTCTCTCTGTATATCAAATATGTAATTCTGGTACTAGTAAAATTGTGGAGTTTACTTCACATAATGTTGTAATAAGAGAATGTAATGATCCTAGTGAGATAGTTGCTACAGGTACAGTAGACCATACTGCAAGACTCTATACTTTTGATAAGTTTGAATCTTTTGTGTCTTCTGGTTCTTCACTTATATCACATGGTAATAATCTCAGCAAATTGTGGCATGAGAGATTGGGACATTTGAGTTATGGATATATGCAACAAATGTGTACAAAACATCTTGTAAAAGGCCTTCCTAAGGTCTCATGTATTGATGGGGTATGTCCTGGTTGTCTAGTTGGTAAACAGCACCAAGATCCATTTCCAGTTGGTAAGGCCACACGTGCAAATGCACCCTTAGGGTTGGTTCATAGTGATTTGATGACTTTTCTAACTCATTCTTTTTCAGGGGCTAAATATGCACTCACATTCATTGATGATTTCACTCGTAAAAATTGGGTATATTTTCTCAAATTGAAAAGTGAAGTTTTTGAAAATTTTAAGGCTTTCAAAGCCTTTGTTGAAAAACAATCATCTCTTCCTCTTAAGAAGATATGCACTGACAATGGGGGGGAATATGACAGTAATGCTTTCTATGATTTTTGTATTGAGCATGGGATACAACATCAGTTCACTATACCACACACTCCTCAACAAAATGGTGTAGTAGAGAGGAAGAATCGAACATTGAAAGAGATGGCTAATTGTATGATTCACTCTAAAAATTTGGGTCCACAATATTCAGCTGAAGCTGTAAATTGTGCAAACTACATTCAAAACTATATGCCTCATAAAGCTGTGCAAAATATGACACCAAAAGAAGCTTGGTCTGGGATCAAGCCTGATATTTCAGATTTTTGCATCTTTGGGAGTCAAGCATGGGCATTCATTCCTGATGACAAACGTAAAGCATTAGAGAAGAAAATCCAACCACTCATTTTTGTTGGTTATTGTGAAGATGTAAAAGCCTACCGTCTTTTTGATCCTGTCACACATGATGTGTTGTTTCGATGGGATGTTCAGGTTGATGAGCTACCCACTCCACAGGAGTGTACATCTAGTTCTTCTTCTTCCCCTCCTTATTCTACTGAGGATAGTGAGGATTTGCCTTCTATTGTTGTTGATGATGATTTCGCACTTATTCAGCCACCACAGCCATCTTCTTCACCACCTTTGCCTAAATGGGCAAAGAGCACTCTACATTCAGCTAGTTCTTTTGTTGGTGATCCATCTGATTCTCGTCGCACTCACTCACAGACATCTGGTGTTGCTCTTTTGGGACAAGCTTGTACAGATGATCCAGTGTTGTTTTCTGAGGCTATTGGTATACCCGAGTGGGATGTTGCTATGTATGATGAGTATTCTTCATTGATGAAGAACGATACTTGGGATCTTGTCCCTGTTCCTAAGGGAAGAAAACTTGTAAAATGTAAATGGGTCTATAGGACCAAATATGATGCAGATGGATCAATAGATAAGTACAAAGCTAGATTAGTAGCTAAGGGTTTTTCACAGGTTGAAGGGGTTGATTACTCTTAGACCTTTGCCCCTGTAGCTAAGATGGATTCTATTCGGCTTGTACTCTCTCTTGCTGCTTCACATTCTTGGTCTATTTTTCAGATGGATGTGAAGAGTGCTTTCTTACATGGTGATCTCCATGAGGAGATCTATATGGAGCAGCCTCCAGGATTTGTGCAGGACTCATCCTTGGTTTGGAGACTCTGTCGTTCTCTTTATGGCCTCAAACAAGATCCTAGAGCTTGGTACGAGAAGATGGATAGTTTTCTTTTGAGTTCTAGTTTTATTCGTTGTGAGTCAGATCACAATGTATACATCTTGAAGAAAGGTGAGGAGCTTGTCATTTTGGTTTTGTATGTTGATGATCTCATCCTCACTGGCAGTTTAGATTCCTTGATACATGACATCAAGGACAAGTTGGCAGATAGGTTTGATATGATAGATCTGGGACTTCTACATTATTTTCTTGGTCTTCAAGTTTTTCAGTCTTCTGAGGGCATTTCTATTGGACAGCAGAAGTATGTGACAGATCTTCTTCATCGATTTGGCATGGTTGATTGTAAGCCTGCACCCACTCCATATCAGTCAGGTATTGTGTTGTCTGCCACTTGTATGACTCCTCTTGTTGATTCCACTTTGTATCGGCAACTTGTATGTAGTCTTTTATACCTGACTCATACCCATCCTGACATCACATTTGCTGTGAACCTTGTCTCTCGGTTCTCACATGAGCCTCATGAGAGTCATTGGCAAGCAGCCAAACATATTTTATGCTACATTCGAGGCACCACTCACTTTGGTATACATTACACACCACAGAGTTCTACACATCTTGTTGGATACACTGACTCTGATTGGGCTGGTGATGTTGACACTCGCAAGTCCACTTGTGGATTTGCTTTCACACTTGGTTCAGGTCCAGTTGCTTGGGCATGCAAAAATCAGACTGCTATTGCATTTTCCTCTATTGAGGCTGAGTATCGAGGTGCTGTCAAAGCTAGTCAGGAGATACTTTGGCTTCGATAGTTGCTTGGAGAGTTTGGCTTCACACAGCAGGGTCTTACTACTCTTTGGTGTGATAACCAAAGTGAGATTGCTATTTCATAGAATCTTGTTGAGCATCAGTGGACAAAACACATTGAGATTCACATGCACTTCATTTGACATCTTATTCAGGATGGAGTTCTTTCTTTGGAGTTTGTGCCTACAGCTGAGCAGATTGCAGACATCTTCACTAAACCTTTGGCTTCTCCTCGTTATCTTCAGTTGCAAGTGATGCTTGGGGTGAAGAAAGTTGTCCTTGGGGGGTATTTCCCATGAAGTCCTTCCTTTATTTTGCATATATTTTTATTGGTTTGTACATGGGTACCTTATCAGGCCTAGTAGCTGGGACCCATCCTTGTTTGTCATTCTCCCTATGTTTCGCTTAAGGGATGGTGTTGGAATAATGCATATTTAAGCTTACCTAGGGTTAATAGGGTAAGTTATTTATTACCGAGGGTAAAATTTATTTACCTCGGTTAATTTATTTTATTGTTGATAATTTCTCAACAATATATTTGCTCATAGTATGAGAAAACAAATAGTTTGTTTTCTCTATTTTGTAATCATTACAAATAGTTTGTTAACATGAAACAAACTATTTGTATTATAAATACTTTGCATTATATGAGAAATTAATGAGAGATTATTGAGAATATACAGAGAAATTTGTGGATTATCACCTATTTTTTAGGTGTGACAAATTTATTTATTCTCTAGAAATATTTGCAGTTTATTTGTTGTGGGTTCTCTCTCTTGGATTGATCATGTGGATCCTGTGTATCTCCTGCTCATTCTTTCATCTACTTTGAATTCCAGGCCCTATAAGCATCCCAAATTATGCTAAGAAATTTTATTAAAGCGAGAAAGAAATTGAGAAATCTGTATGTGTGTTAAAAGGCTCGAATCTAGTATCTCTTATATGATTTCATGTTTTTGTGTCCTAATTATGTATGTTTACTTTGTCTAATTCAAGAGCATGAGCATGCACTATGGTTAGGGAGACTAGTTGGTTTAGATTTAGTTCTTCAATTCCCACCATCTAGCTAGTTTCTCCTTCATATGATATTAATGGCATAGGGAATGATTAAAATGTGATGGGTTCCTATTTGTGTGTCTCCACTTCCATGTCAATCCTTAAAACACTTCATAATTTTTCCTAGTCCTTTCTTGCACTACTAACTCCTATAATACTTTTCCAAGATTCATCATACTTTTAATTTCATAATGTCCATTAATTGGCTACCATTATGAACCCACAATATATTACCAACTCTTCTCTACTACCTTACCAAATGTGCAACTCACATACATAAGGATTTATCTCTCCATTGGTATAGTCTCAAATGCCAAATCAACAAATAACTTAATGATTTCTAAATCAAAATGTCTAATGTAATGATCATGTGGTTCTTAGAAGAACTAGAACTTGGAATTTTTAGGACATGAATAGGTGGTTATAGCATAGTCTAGAATTTAACTATTCAAAACTCCTTTACACCAAATGTTAATAAGTCTAGTCCATGGAGTTATAAGTGATGCTAAAGATCCTTGTTACTCTAGGGTCTAAGACTGTCTTATCCAAAGGTTTTGGGACAATGCTTCAACATATGTAAAGAGCCATGTTTGTAAATGAAATAGGATCTTAGAAAAGAAAGTTTAATATAGTGCACTATAGATATTTTACTCCACCCACTACCATGTGTAAACTCCTAGCTTAAGTTAGGGAATTGTAAAATTATCTTCAACTCTAATAATCCATTTTTTATATTCTGAAGAGTATTACACTAAAAAATTTACCATGAATGAGAAACAAGTGCTTTCATAGAAATGGAACCAACATTTTTGGGTTTTTATCTTTACTATATCTTTAGATTTGGATTCTATCCCAATGAGCTATCACACTAGCCATTTCATGTAAGATCATGGTCTTACATGTTCACCCAAAGTGCATAGTTGGAGATTGGTTCTTATAGGTTTTGTTACTTAGTATTATTTCATTAGTAATATTCTTCCTTCTATGTATTTAAATATATACTATGTAGAAACACAAAATAAACTACTTTTATTCTAGTGTTTTCAGTCTCAACCACCATGATTACATAGAGTTTACAAAAATAAAACATAGATTATGTTCCATACTAAGTTCTAGTTATTAATCTGAACTTAACACAACATAATCATATGTCATAAACACAAGAAAATTATGTAATGTCCATAACTCATATATTAAGAGAGAGCATCTAAAAATCAACCACCCTAATCTATTACAATAGTGGTATTTATACTTGCTCATCCCTAACCAAGTTTTTACATTATTAATGGAAAGAATAAATAAATAATAGACCCTTAATATATTGAGATTCATGGCTCTTAATCAACTAGCTTTTCCTAAGGACCCAAGCCTTTATGCCCCCTATATACTCATACTATGTTGGATCCTTTCCACCATGTGTATATATTTTCATGACTGGTGCAAAACATCTTATCAATAAGGGCTCGGTTTCTTATATGAATCACTCCTTAACTTCTCCCACTTCCCAAATTTTCCCTAAGTCTTCTACTTCAGTTCCTAGTCCTTTTTTTTATCAGATTCCTCTTGATAAATTATTCTTTGACTAGGTCCTCTTAGATTGGGCTTCCATACATCTATCCTCTCACACCTTATAGGTTTTGTGTCATAGTGATTTTGTGCCTATCAAGTTCTGCACTATAGAATTTTCATGTTATTATCCATTCACACCATGTTGTGCTAGTCCCATGCCAAAATGGACAATACATAGCTAAAATTTGGGGTCAATAAGTAAATGTTTTTAATGTAGATAAAATGCAAACATAATTTTAAAAATAAAAAGTTATTTTAATTATTATGAGTATTTGAATTACAACATTGGCTAGATATAGCCATCTCTTTGTTGAGAGATTTTTTAACCCAGTCAACTTATCAGTCAAGGAAGTATATTTTCTCAAATGAAGATCCAAAATTTTGTTCAAATGTTTTCTCAAATTGACTTAATTTT
The DNA here is from genome assembly GCA_037957365.1 of Torreya grandis. Classification (NCBI taxonomy): domain Eukaryota; kingdom Viridiplantae; phylum Streptophyta; class Pinopsida; order Cupressales; family Taxaceae; genus Torreya; species Torreya grandis. The sequence continues at coordinate 356,213 of JARHVA010003253.1, forward strand.
TCAAAATCTTTCATATATGCTCCCTTTTTATTTAAGGTATTAAATAAAATTATTCCTAAAGTTACTCTTCTCAAAATATAGATTTAAAATATCTATGTGTAATCATAATGTATATAACCAAAACCATTTAAAAATATTAGAAAATAAAAATATATAAATATATCACATATAAAGCTTCTTTAGATTGGTGACACATTCAATAAATAAAATGCTAAATTTCATTGTGATGACTAAGAATTTTTATTGGTATGATTTGATTATATATTTTCATACCATAGAGGTTTCATGATGAATCTAGTTTATGTGAAAGAAAGAAGGCTTTAAAATTTATATTGTTTATAATCCTAATTTAGATCGAGGAATCCTAATTGGGTAGATACAGTTAAGGATAATGAAATGGTAGGCCAAAATTTTGAATATTAGATCCAAATTAGGCTAATGAATGTGCTAAACTTAGATCTATTCTATATTTTATTTATAAAACTAAGATAATATATTAATGGAAAAGACAACTATACTAAATATAAAAATGACATAAAACAATGTACTTAGTTGGTTACAATAGTAAACTAGTGTAGGATCAAAGAAAGGAATAAATCAAGTAGGAAAATAATTATGAAATAATCATCAAATTGTAGATCTAGTGCCTTTAGATCTATGGACACTTGCATCAGCCTAGGATTTTTGCATTGATCCTACTATCTAGATTTAATTCTAGTGTCTTATACAAAATATCTACTCAAATAAGATGTTACCACTTAGATGATTTTGTGTTTCTAGCCACCTTTTCTCTAGTGAATTCATATTCGAGCCATGGACTATCGATCCTAGTGAAATTTTAAAATCATAGCTTTCCATCTTCAATGTGACCTTGGTTAAAAATGAGATAGTGGGTACATGATGTCGAGATGACCCATAATAACACTAATATCAATGGGTGTTTCCTATATAGATAATACTCTTGAAGATGACCTCATACTTATGTAGTTATCTCCTATGTGTTGGTTTGTTTGTGATCATGCAATGTGTGTAGAATAAGTACATGCATAATGTACATTGTAAATTAGATAACATTACATTATGACTGCTCCTTTAGTATTTCAATCACGTAGTTGGGATCTTCCTTTAATTGATATCAAAATATTGTAAAATAGGAAAGCTTTTGTTAACTTGAGTTCTTCTTGAGTGTTTCTTTTGGTTTAATTTCTAGATGAGGTATGAATGAGGGTTTATATTACATTTATAGCAATCCTAACAAGATATAACTTACATTAAATAAACTAGGCCAACCATTTTCATATGTTTCATTTGGAAATTGGATTTATTTAGGGAACTAGGCACTTACTTTCACAAAGGATAATAATGTTGGTGCTACTGTCTATTTTAGACATTACCATCTAGGTAAAATGAGAGTAGGTATCAGTGTATAACTTACATAGGTATAATAAAAGTACATTTTAAGCACTCTAGGTAATATTTGATATTTATGTCACTGATATAAAATTTGTTTTGACTAAAATATTGGCCAAGGGGCATGATACGGAGTAGATGAAAGGATTATAGAATTAATTCATGTGTAGAAATAAAAGGAAAAACTAGGGTCTTAAATTTTGAAGTGTACAAGACTTAGGCGATACATAATAAAAAATATAATCTACATTTTACTTCCATTTAATCTAGTAAGGAAATTGATAATTTAAAAGAAAGGAATAAGTGTTTGGGTGTGTGTGAAGACCTTGTCTTTAACTATGTTTAATTTAACTAATTTTATAGAGTTGAATTTGAGTGATTTTTTATAGACTAACCTACAACCAAAAAAATATTATAGTGTATAATTAGTGGATATGATCTAGGTCAAAAGTACTTGAAGTAGATTGAAATTGAAATAGAGATTTAGGAGTAGAATTGTGTGTCGATGTAACTGCCTTGCCTATTGGAAACTTTATTTTAAAAAATATGTATAATTGTAAGTATATTAAACTAATCTTAAGATAAATATGTAAAGTGTGTATATCTAAACAAATAGAAAGAGAGATAGAGAGAGAGTTTGGAAGGCACATGCTCCAAAATTCGAGTAAAATTGAGTTACCACCATTCAGTTGAGATTAGCTCAACTATGTAATATAATGATACTTATAATTGGGTTAGTTTCTATGATAAATTACAGCCTTAAAAATTGGTAAGATTGAGATTTAATCACATCAAACATACCAAAAAGGTCAACCAACTACTGTAGTAGATTGTCTCACTAAAGATCATAAGCATTCATAGGGTATTAATACTTTTGATTATTTTAGAATATGAGATTGGTTTGAATTTTGTAATATTAGAAACATGTTGTATAAAATATTCACCTTAGATATGTATCATGTTTAAACTATGTATAAAAATGGCACCATGTGTATAATTCTTCCATAAATGTGTATCAAAATCATAGAACTATGTAATTTGGCCAATTTGAAAAAATGTGTAAGTGTGGAGTAAATGTTTTAAAAACATGCCCCACTTCGAATTAGATATGTTTAATACTAAGTAGGTGTGGGTTTCATCCTTTCAATGCATACCCACACTAAATTTATGAATTATATGTACCATATTGAATGAATGTGAAAAACATGCTTCCAAATCATAACCCATCTGAACCTAAAACTTTGAAGGGGTGGAATCCATGTCTATATGACATGCACCCACAAAATATGTAAACTAGTATAAGTACCAAAAACAAAATAAATGTGGATAACATGCTTAAAATCATGCCCCCACTATAATATGTAAAGTATGAAGGTGTGGAATTCATGTCAATATGACATTCCCCCACTGAATGTATAAACTGGTATAAGTATTAAAAATTAAATAAATATGGAGAACATGGTTCCAAATCATGCCTCAATTATAATTTAGAAACTGTGAATGTGTGAATATTGTGTGCATATGATATGGCCCCACTAAATCTATTAATTGATATAAGTACTAAAAATTTAACAAATGTGGAGAACATGCTTCCAAAGCATACCCACATTATAATCCATAAATTTTGAATTTATGGAAGCGATGTCCATATGACATGCCCCTAATGAATATGATAACTAGGGTAACCTGTGGATAACATATATCCTGAGTATTCCCCCACTAATATTCCCCCTCTTTGTGTTGAGTAAAAAATAGTAATATGAATTTACCTCACCTCAAAAGGGTATGAAAAATGTAAACATGTGAATGTAACCATGTATCATATACAAGGAACATGTCTAGGATAATCTATCATTTAAGAGCATATAACTAATATAATTACATTTAAGTATTAGATACATGAAAAATATCATGGAAACATATAAATAGTAACATCAAAAAGTAAATAAGAGCACATGCACAAGATCATTGAAAAATACATCAAAAATAATGGTCCAAGGAGACCACAAACAAGTGGAATGTTCAAATGACACAAAATCAAATGGATATGAATTATTTAAAATACCAAAAAAATAAGGAATAACATATAAAAATGTCCACACAAAAATCAATGACATGGTCAAATGTCCAAGAAGGCAAATCATAGGCACAGGGGCCGCAAACAATGGAGCATATTCAAATGCTTAAAAAATCAAGGCAAAACACTCAAGGAAGTTTGTGAATATAAAGCATAAAAAACAAAAATAAACATGTCATATTGGCCCATGGATTGAATGTTTTAGTAAAAACATCAATAAAATAGAATATCAAGTAGCACATACAAGACACAAGGATGGATATGGCATCTATAAGTACATATGTAAGTTCAAACATGATAATATAGTGTTATCATCAAATCATATAAAATATGAGTATCAATATCATGGAATATGGATACCCCCATTGTCTTTGCGATGTGAGTAGAGGGAAATCTCAACACCCATAAATGTATCACATATTTATGTATGCCTACATATGTATGTGAATTTAGGAGTTAATAATATCTTATCCCTCAACATGAAAGTAACACATATATGTCAAGGAATCAATAGAAGATGTACGTGATGAGAATGTTTTTGGATTTATTTATTTATTTTTACTTTATTGGTGAGGATACAAGATCATCCCTTGATCTTATCCAAAGGATGATCATAGACATCTCCCCCCATTGCGATCCTTACAACCTCAAGATTGATCATTTATATTATTTTCATCATGATTAGCTAGGTTGAAAAGGTACATATCATGTTTTTCCTCACATTTTACATGTGTACTAAAATATTTAAAGATATAATTTGAAACATGAATTAAATTACTTTCATGAGAAAATGAGATGCCTTGTTGATTTTTGTCAATTGTTTCTTTCATTTGGTATATCAAAAGTGTTTCAATTGTAAATGCACATGGAAATGTGGTAGGCATAACCCAAACCCATGTTTTAATTACTTTAAGACCGAAATAAATTTGTATTATTATGATTCCTATGGAGTATTTCCAAGAGACCTTTTTTTTAGATCCTATAAGACAAAATAGAGTTTATAAAAATGATTTTTGATGCAAATGGTTTTGGTTTGTGTAAGATAAATAAGTTTGTGCCATCAATAATAAACACTCATGTATTAGGTGATTATTAAATCTTGGTGATGTTTTCAATTTTTGATTCTATATAATTAAATATTTATCATAGGATTAGGACCTTGTATAGGCCCCATATTAAGTAAATTTTTTAAAGTACTCATATGAAAATTAGAAACACTACCTTTTTGCCCATGATGCTCATTTGGTAATTTATCTCCCTTATTTGTATACTGGAAAACCCTTTGGTACTTCAAAGGAGAAAATGTGGTTAAGGAACCCTTTGGTAAGCTATAGAACCAATTTTTAGGCTCATCAAAAATTATCCTATTTAATTCCTTCAATAATAGTTAGTAATCATTTTCCCATTAACCAAAATAATGTAAATTATTTAGCTTGTTCTCAAATGGGTTTTTTTTCTGAAAGATAAGTATATGTTATAATTCAAAACCATGTGGAGAATCATATTCAATTATATATTATGTGAGAGGTTTCTTATTAAATAGGTTAATCTTTGCATTACTAGTATAGAAAAATAGTTACATTTAAAGTATTTAAACTTGTTTTTTAAGATTCCCAATAGTTATAATCATAGACATAAGATAATCAATGAGAATCATGGATTTTTAGATAGGTTTTATCATTGATTCTAAACCACCCTTTTTAAGATTTATGTATATGAGTATAATCATTATCATGGATAACAAGTGAAAGTTTGGAATTATTGTATATTTTATGTTTTAGTAATTGTTATTACTCTTGATGTGTATTTGTGTGCACCTCAATATGTAGTATCTTATTTTCATCTTGATATGGAAGATCCATTTTACATGAATCACCTATTTCATAATTGTGCATATGTTCAATAAGAGTGCATTATTTAGTTGGTATCACTATAGGAATTCCTTCAGTTTTGGATTGTATTTATCAAAATTTGAAAGGTTTATTATTGGTAAACATCATTAATTAAGTCCCATCAGGTATGAAACATATATTTCTATGAAGTATAGATGGACAACTTCCATTGAATGTATCCAAAATCTAGTGAAGAGTATATTTTAATGGAATGATTGAAACATTACCTGAAAAGTAATTTAAATAATTTTATGTCCCATTGTCACATCCAATGTCATTTGACCAACTAAAGGGCCATGTAAATTATCAGATGCTTTCATATGCATATTCTACTTTTGAATTAGATTGGTCCTAATTCCCTTAATTATTATAAATTTTATATTACAATTTTCTATGCTTGGTCCATTATCAATGAACACCCTTTTGGTGCCTTTATTTTATATTATCATTTTAATGAATAGAAGTAACTCTTGATCAATAATATCTTTATAAGGTAAGTTAATTAGATTAAATGTAATAAGGTTGGAATTGGTTTTGGGATATTTCATGATATATATAAAATAGGCAGGCTCAATATCTCTTTGAACTTGAGTTTCATGTGATATCTCATATAGGATGTCCATGTAAACAATAGATTACTTTAGGAGATCAATTAGTGAAATTTAATTACTATTTTTACTTAATTGGTCTTGCTATCATGTAGATACTGAATCTATAGAATTTCAATAAGAATTATGGAGAGATCAAATATTGTCTCTATTTTAACACTCTCTCATTATGTCCATAAATTTTCTTAAATTTTTTAACAATACATGTAATATATATAAAACCATAACAACTATAAGGTATTGGACCATGAAATAATTTCTATATGTGTCCTTGGAAAACATGATTGTAAGATTTATTAATTAGGAATCAATAACAAGAAAATAAATCTATAAACCCTACTTCACTTAGTGTTTGATGTTGAAATATTAGGTTCACCAAATGTTTAACCATTATTTATATTAATTAATCATTATTAGGAAGATAGGGAAAAATGGTGAATATAATATGATAGATATATAAGTGACATAAAAGAGTGTAGTTAGATGACAAGGACTATTTCCGATATTTTAGACTTATCTATAATCTAACTCAAAAATATATATCAATAATACACCTACATTATTCAAAATTTTATAATTTTTAATTCTCTTAAATCTAATAATTGGGGAATATATCTAAATCATTACCATACTCTTCACATGCAACTTGAGTAGAACTCAAAACTATTCATTTTCAAATATTATCTTCAATCCAATTTAGAGACATAAGTTTAGATTATTTGAAATAGTCCTTTGACCCTATAGTGCTAAAATAGTGTTAGACATGGTACACATATAAAGTAGTTAAGATGATAGTTCTGAATCAATCATCAGATTCTAGATCCGGTGTCTTTTGATCTCTAGACACTTACATCATCTTGGGATAGTTATATCGATGCTACTATATAGGTTAGATTATAATTTATTATACATAATATCTAGTAAAATATTATTTGACCATCTAGATGCTTTTGGGTTTGGATTATCCTTTGCTACTGGTGAAATGGCAAAACCATAGATTTCAATCTTCAATATAACCTTTAGGCAAAATGGGTTAGTGGGCACATGATGTTGAGCTAACCCAAAATGACCCGTCTTTTAGAGGGAGCTAATTACATAGCCAATAATCTTGAAGACAGCCTTAGACTCATGTAGTTCCTATCTACATGGTGTCTTGTGTGCGAATCATGCAATGTCTGTAAAGAAAGTATAATAGTGACCTAGCTTATAAATTAGAAAATATGACCTTATGACTATTCCTTTATTATTTAACACTTGTAGCTAGGTTATTCCTTTGAATGGTATCATCATAGGGAAGAATAAGAAAGCTTTTTTAATTTTAGTTTATTTTATTCTGATTCTTAGGTAAGGTATTAATGACGGTTTGTATTGTATTTATATAAATCGTCTCAAGATATAAATCTGATTAAAGTAATTTTCTTGATCATTTTAATACATTTAATTTTTAAATTGGATGACTTTATGGAATTGAACAATTTAATGAGGGTAGTACAATAGTGTTGGCATTACTGTCTATCCTAAACATTAGTGTCAAGTGAAAAATAGAATAGTCATAGGCTCAAAATATACATAGGTATAATATACACAATTTAAAGATTTTTCAGGAAGATATATATATTTGATCAATTCATTTATGGGGAAAAATATTTGTACGATTATGATTTGGTGTGTTTCAAATCACTAACTATGATGAATAATTAGGAAAATTCATGATGATGAGTGATATTTAGTGATTCAAAATGCATAGAATGAAAATCATACACAAAATTTTGACCAAAAATCAATTGCTCATTCATATAATGTTATAACAAAAAATAACATTTATGTATGTCTTTTTCATTGATATAAAATTTATTGAAACTAAGAGATAGGCCAAGTGACACAAGATAGAGTGGATGTGAGGCTTGTGAAATAAAGACATCTATAAAAAAATGAGGAACAACCAGGGTCTAATTTTTTCAATTTTACAATACTAAGGTGATAATAAATTTTTTTTATCTACATATGGATTGATTATATTAATATACTTATGATGAGAAGAATTTGTATGAAAGTGGTATAATTCAATGACATGGTAATAAGATTCAACTAAAAAGTCAGACCACTCAAACAACACCCATATTTATATTAATGCATTATTTAATGATATAGCATGTAAATTGATCTCATTTGGATGTAAAAACATAACATTAAAGATATCAAGTCTTGATGTACAAAAATTCACGTGTTGACCAAAACAATAAATAGTCAAAAATGTGATTAGTTATAAGCGTGTGAAGAATTATACCATTCCCATAAAAATAAAAGTTAAATTAAGGATAAAATAATGTATAAAAATGAGAAATAGAAAATAAATTGGGTATGTATTGAAAAAATGAAATCAATATATTGTTTTAATCTTGAATGGAATTAATTGTGGATATTAACCCTAATTCCAATAAAGGAAATTAAAAATATGACGGTGATATAGACACACTTATGAACATAAAATTGAAAATAAATTATTGAAATAGATGAAATAAATGACTAAAAATAATATTAATTATTATAATAAAGGAAAATAATTAGTTAAATTTTTCCATCTGCTTGATCGTGTTAACTAATATAATGTAAAAATAGTAAAACATGAAAAAACCTAGAAACTACAAGATGCTAGATCTAAGGTTGTGTAGGGACATGAAATCTAAGTAAGGAAATGAAATATTATAAATATTTACCCTATGGAATGATTTTATCCTTTTATTATAAAAAATAAATATAGGGACTATCACATACAACAACTATAAATAGGTCAGTGTGCATTGATTTTGACTTCATAAGTGTGAAGAAGACTTGTAAATAGATTAATCAATTTGTAAACTCTAATAAGTAAGGAAATGGTTGAAAAACATAAAAATAATAAAATGAGGACTGTAGATGAGTTGAGCAAACCCAAATCACCCCCAAAATAGTTTAATGTTGCCTACATATCCAATACTCTAAGGAGAGAATTGAAGCCTAATCTAGTTCTCCCACTTAAAGTGATTTATGAAATTGTTATCATTTATATATATGAATTCATTTAAGATTAACTAAAAAAATTGATCATGATTTGTTTAAAATTAAATAAAATAATATTTTGACTTGGCTAAGAACTTCTTATGATGTTTAGAACATTTTTTGGGAAGAACACTGATCATTTTCTCATTGTGTACTTGTATAAATAATCCTCTATATTGAAATTACCAAGTGAAGTAATAAGTGAATTGAGCATGACATTATAACAATTAAAATGGGATAACCACATGTTTGGAATCCTAAAAACATGGAAGACAAACTAATGGAGGGATTAATTTGAATATCATACCATTGGTAGGAGATGGACATATTTATTGATTACAGATAAGTACATTTACAATAATTAAAGTTATTAGGCATTGTTTTCCCCCCTGGAAAAGTTTTAGGTTTTGGATCTGAGTTATGACATATATATCCATAATAGTGGTTTTAGTAAGCATAACATTTTGGTATGTGATAAATGATGGTATTAACATAACAAATATGTACTCTCTTGTGCTTAGGATAGGAAGAAGTGTAAACATAGGTATTAATAAATGGGAAAAAGTTAATTAAAGATATAAATAATTGAAATTATCACTATCAAGTATTCATGACAATTTTTATGTTCCTATATATTCCTAACTTTTGTTTGGAAATGAAACTACTAGATTTAAGGAAAGCCCTAGTGTGTAAGACACACATTTTATCCAAGATACGATGTAGTCATGAATACATTTCCTAATGAAGATAAGTCAATAAAAATGAAATAATTTCATCATTTATTATCATACACAATCAAAATATAAATAAGTTGTGAATGTTTTTTAATTTTTTCCAAAACAAAAGACACTAGCACTAGTTTTTTTGTGATGAGCATAAACTTGAAATGTAGTCCCAAACATAAAAGGTAATAATAATAAACTCAATTTCATACCAAATTATTACATAAAATATGCATATATTGAAAATAAACCTTATGTAGGCACTAAAAATAAATATTTTTAGAATTTCATTCTTGTACATTTCACACATACCCATTAGGGATTTATCTTTTAGTGATGGACCTTCTCGCTATGAAAATTCTTGAATTCACCATCACATTTATCTAATTTTTTAAGTTATAGTTTGAGCCTTATTATCATGATCACCCAAATCTCATGTATTATATGGAAATCCCAAAACCTAATATACATCCTTCACTATCAATTCTAGATCAAGTCAAATATTTTCTATCTTTCTAGACAATATGAGCCAAAGAGGGACACTAGTATTGATACTAGTTTTTGTATTCTTATCTATCATCTAATACTCAAAATTCATCCAAATTTTAAATTATTATAAACCTATGGGTTAGTCTATTCATCTTATTTATTTCTCTTATTTAACCCTATCATAAGAAATTTTAAAAATGTGTGTTATTAATACAAGTCTAAATCTTACCATTATATATCTATAAAATAACAAGAAATCACCTAATAAGGCTCATTTAATAAATAATACAACTTATTTATTCCACCCTATTCATCCATATTTCCTTATCAATCATATAAGTCATAAATAAAGTCTAAAACATCCAAATAAAAACCCATCAGTGGTATTTTTAAATTTATTAACTATATCATTACATGCATCTATAAAAGATCATGTTAGACTATTGTTCATATGCACTCCTATACAAAGGAAAACTAGATAAGCCTGAGACAATCCTTAGGTTAGTGGTTATATAGGCAATGCTCATTGACATATGATTATTTGAGTTTATCTCCACACCATGAGACAACTAACATATTTTTGACAAAATACATCCCAAGGTTGAAGAAGAGTTAAAATATAGGGTTTGATCCATAATTAGATACATATAAAATATGTTCCTAATTTGAGTACAAAATCATAAAGGAGATAAAAAACTTATTACAATTAAGTTGGTTAGAACATAATCCAACACATGTTACATACTTGACATTAGCGTCATGGAACAAAAAATATTATCAAAGGTTGTGTTGGAAGAACTAGAAACATCATTTATGTAATATAAAAATTGTCTCATAATCATAATATTGAAGACTTGTGCCTTTGTGTATGTAAAATCTACCAACACATTATAAATATAGTGAAATCTCATTTCTCCTTATTATTTCAATCAATATGACACATTTCAAATTTGGTACTTTCTATATGTAGTACATCTCAATATTTTAATTTAGGATATTCATTTATCTAAGTTTTAAATTAGTTGTCCTAATTTAAAATATTTTTATTTACCCCTATATATAGATATTATACCCCCTTCACCATTCAAATTATATTTACAAAAAGATTTAAACATTTTATTAACCTGAACATTGTGTATTTTCATGTAGATCCTAGATTTATTTATAATTTTATGCTTTTGTAGGTTTTTTCATTTTTGTAATCTATAGATCTATGTTTTTCAATTTATTTTTTGAATTTTATTAAAATTTATGAAATATGCGAAATCAAAACAATCATCAAATTTAAATAATATATAAATAAGCCTTAGTCAGCCATTTAAATACAAATAAAAAATTTATTAATACATTGTTACATGTTACCCAATAATAAAATAATATACATGTTAAAGCTAGTGCATACACATAAAATAATATTGAACCCTTATATGGGCCAAATATTGTCACATCCTCCATGGGAATAATTAATACTTATCTTCAATTACGAGTTTCAATGCCTACATCAACACTAGTGGTTTTTTCATTCCATTTAGAGCCTTTTTGAATCTAAAATCTTAACGACCATAGGTCTATAGTGAATAATCTTCTTCAAGTTTTAAAAAATTTAGAAGCTAAGGTTACCAACATAAAAAAATCTAATTGAAATAAGCTCATGTTAATGATTTAAAATATGTATAATGTAATCCTATATCACGTTAAATATATTTGTAACTTTTACAAACTAGTTTTGTTACATCAAAATTCATTTTATCTGATGATAAAGGAGATACTAAATTACATCTATGATATTTTAATGCATCATGCCTTGATTATGCTTAAAATTATAAACTTTTATTATAGTTATTTCCAAGAATCCTAAAGGACTATGATTTAATAAGGTTCTATGAATTACTAGTCAATTTAGTAAAGGCATTAAAACCTTTAGGAGATTAGTTTATAGCATAATATACATTAAAATACAATTAAATATGCCATATGCATAAATTTAAATATCAAACATCAAACAAACCAACCTATAAATAAATATCTTTTGAGGTATAAAATAATGTTGTCCAAAATTATAAATAATTATGGTAAATAAAGATATTCAAGACATATTTAAGAAAAATTTGATTTCCCCATTATATGAGTATATTTTTCTCAATAAAATCAAATATTTTGATGACTTATACCATATTATTCGATGTCAATAAATGACACTTATTTTATTGAACATGATTATGTAGCAAAAAAAAACCACTGCATATTCTAACAAGTTTTATATCAAACCAAGATAGAAGATGAAACCTTAAGAATCTAAAAAGGAAAAAAACAAAATGGTTAATAAAATTTCACAAATATTTAATCTCATCATCTTATCTAATGAATCTAAGAGACAATTTAAAAAATTATCCAACTCTCCAGGTTCACTGTTTAAGAAGGTTGTGGGGTGTCATCTCATATCTATCATTCCTCATATATAGGTTCATATGTTTCAACATATACTAAAGGGATATGCTGCTAATTCATATTTCTACTATCACTAACGAAATATGATTATAAAAATAAATGGTATACATTAGAACATAATATCTAATACCTTATTGATAACCAAAAAATAAACTATGACGATACTCCAAAGGATATAGGTTTAAAACTTGGTGCCCATCAAAATTAGAAGATATTTAAAAATCCACTCCAAAATAATTTTAATAAATACCATGGAGTGAAAATGTTATATCATGCACATCCTCTGCTACCACATTATGGTTACCTACTAGATGGGATTAATTTAACTTATACACACACATCACCTATTATTATTTATAGACCATCTATTTTATTTTATCACCTTAAAATTTTAGATGATGACTGAAATATACAGTCATTATTTATTCAAACATAACTTGATCATTAGCTTATACATGTCACTATGACTAACAATGGTTTTTTTTTTTTTTTTTTTAAATTTATTTACCATGATGTTAATCAAGCATTTGGTATATAGACATTATGATTTATACCCTCCGACCCAAATAGTTAGAGCATTTAATGACCATCAATAAACATTATTGTTGAGATTGAAATAACTCTATAGGTTGGTTTGAAACATGTGCTTACTACCTTATTGTTTATAAGATACATGGGAGTATTTTATATGTTATTAGGATGACCTTAGATACATAAACCATGTGTAGTACCTTGCATAGTACAAGGGTTTATTAAACACATCAACATGAATATGGTATTTATAGTTTATAGAATTCCATTTGAATAAATACTTGAAAAAGATAAGTCTATTTCTAGACAAATAATTATAAAACTAAATATGATTAATCATCTATGAAAGGGTAAGCATCAACAACCTATTTTCTTAGGTATCCCATACTTCAGATATTTTTACACCAAAGATATATAATTAATCCCATGGATTCCTCATATACATATAGAAGGTCTATGAAATTACTAAGAAAAAATAGACATGTTAAAATTAAATCTATAATGATGAAACCACATACTGCTAACTAATGGGATACATGAACTTCTAATCCTTTTATTACTTATTCACAACCATAGAGTCATATGACACATATGAATAATACCACTAATTGTAACATTCCATATTCAACACACATACATATTACTTAGAAATATCACTAATTTGATGTACTGTATTCTATGTTTGGAGATACCTATGATCATTTATTATAGGGGTTCATATGTTAGAATATTATTTTTCAAACATTATAAAAATACAAAAAGGTAAAACACTCTAGAAATCTAAGAACATATACAATTTTAGAAAACATAAAAAATGTTTAAATAATTAAAAAATATGAAAATATCTATCATACACATATTTACTATATCCTTGGCACATGTGTTATTTTATTTGTGTTAGTATATCATATATAATTTCCTTTATATATACGTGTTTGTTTCACACATACTTGATTGTGATACATGTATACCTAGATACAAGATATATGCAGATATAAATTTGGGACCTATCCTTTTTATGCATTACACACCATGTTGGTTGAATATACATCCTTGATCATGATTTCTATAGGTTATATTATTTACTATCATCTCTCCATTATCATGTTGAGTTTATATAATAACTCTTATACATATTTATATCCATGCTTACATATTTTATTTTGTACGTGAAATGTTATTTCATACGACTTTTTTTATAACACATATATGTAGGAACTCGAATGATATGATTATAATGGTTGTTTATACTTTAGTTTTTCATATTTTCATTTCCTTGATTGTATTTTTTTATTTCTATTGTCTTTACTTTTGAACATTTGAATATGTCATTCTATGTTGATTATATATTTCAATATATGTCATTTCCTTTCGATTGTGTGGAATTTTAACATGCCCCTTATATGTTTTATCATTAAAACATATTTTCATTTATATTGAGTACGCTTTTTTGTGTGTTTGATTCTTTTTTCATATTGTATTGTTGCATTTTATATGTTTCCATGATACATATAATGAATATCAGGGCCCTAAGTGATCAGATAGTATGATATTCATTGATATATATAATTAAACATGTTACTCATATATGATACATGATTCATATAAATATAATATAATTATCTTACCCTTTTAATTCAAGGTTACTACCTAATTATATTTCCCGATCTTGAAAGGTAGTGCATATTATTGGGGGCATGTCATAAATATATAACCTCAATACATATTCATTTATTAGTATCTCCATATTTTATTTTCAACATTTCATTGACACATGACCTCCACACATTCATAATCTCCAATATAATTGCATGATTCATATATGCACTTGGGTAAGAATCTTATACATTGAGCAAACATTTTTTTACATTTGACATATAGTTTTTCATATTTTGATGAATATACTTCAGTTTTAGATACATTAGATGTGCATATGCCATGTTAGTGCATAAAAATTATAAATTTACCAAGTATATATCCAACTTATCATCACCATAAAGAACCATTTTACACTAAGAGGTACTATTATCAAATATTTTCTTTCTAAGCAGATGGTTCTATTTATAGGTTAAATTGAATAAATCATTCAACATCACTATATTTATATGATGAGTTATATCTCACCCTAATTGTATTATATATTCAAACTTGAGTTGTGTGATTGAGTTTTAGTGATCTCAATTGTTGTGTGTCATCTCATCCTTACATAGGAATTTTTGTATAACACCTTCCAATTTTCATCTTTAAATATCCAAGGTTTAAATATAAACCTCTCTGAACTCCAATAATTCATAAGTAAGCAGATTTACCAAGTCAAAATACTAGGGGAAAACATGTTTTCATTGACACATAGGCTACTCCTTGCTTTCTCTCTTTCATTTCAACAATTTAAATTATTTTAGATATCATATTATATGGACTGATTTTGACTATAAAATATTATTGGTTACATATCATACACTATAAAAATACCAAACTTGGGCTCAAATTAAAGGCAAGGTTTATTGCACACACCTAGGTGCACATTTATTTCCATTAAACTTATAATTTCATCTTTATGCATATATATATATATATATATATATATATATATGGACATATAAGGTATATAGGTGCATATGTAGGTAACCTAGCATGGTTAAGGGGACAAAACAAAAATGTTTGATTATCATTGATCTTATTAATTTATTCCTATAATGATAATTTTTAAGATGGTTGAGAGCACCTAATATGAATAAAGATGTTTGTATAATATAAACAAATAAATTTGTATGAGATTTGTGATGTATTTCATTGAATCATAATGTGGTTATACTAGCAAATCTTCTCACATAATGTATTTATAACATATCAGTCTTGTATATTTGAAAATTACCAATAAGACTATACCTTTCAATTATAGACATTCTCGATAGTGAAAGGCTCACATTCTCCTAGTGGGGTAGTGGCTAGTGGTGAGGAGTTCCATTTTTCTATGTATCCTATTAGTGATGTTCTTTGGTTAAGACCTGTTGTTTCTGTTAGCGATAAATCTATTCTTATTAATGGGAGTGAATCAAACTAGGATTATGTTAAAACTATTAATGAGTTTTTTAGTGAGGTTGATTTGAAATTTCAAAAAAATATTGAGAAAGGGAAGATTAAAGATATTGATGAATTAGTAAAGTATGTTAAATACTTGAACATGAAAGAACTACATGCAAATTTTTAACACATTCCCCAACCCATGGAGCATAATTATAAGGCTATCTGGGACCTATTGTGATTTTGGGGATGATGGATTATAGTGTGATGATGATAAAAAAATATGGTTATTTAAATTTTGGTGGTCTTATTTTAGGATGGTAATTTTTTTATTATTGTTTATTTTATTTTGGTACCACTATTCTATGGATTTTTTATATTGTAATAACATTCATATGTCTCATTTTGGTTTTCATAATTTATCTTTCAGCCTTCATGGATGATTTTTGTGGGTTTGCATATTCAAATGTATAGACCTTTGTTAACATTATTACAATAAATAAAACAAATTAACTAAAAATACTGATAGAATAAAAGGATAAAAATATCCACCTTGGTTTGTAAACACACATTGTATTTGGCACATGATCTAAGTGTTTATCTTTCTCCATGTAAAACATAAATGGAAAATTTAGATATCAATTTGAATATATGTATGAAATATTATGTCAAATATATATATGAAACATTATAATCAAGGAAGGAATTCACACATAAGTAGGAGAACAATATTTTTTTTTGAATCATTTAAATGTTAGTGGTGATGAAGCCCAAATGCATAGTGCCATGGGGATAATATTACCTCAATATGAATTAGAATTTTTAAATGCATGGGTTTGAAAGATAAATGATCCAAGAAATACATATAAGGAATAATACATAGGTCATTTCCTATTTTAAAAAAATGAATTACATAAATTAGTAATTTAAGTGATCCTAAAACTAAAAAAGGAAGGAATGAATCCCCATATTAGGTTCATATGTAAATGTAAAAAAAAGTTGTTCTAGTGGTACCAACATGAAAATATGAAATTTGTAAATGTTGGTTGCATGAGAAATAGTAATCACACCAAATATATTCAAAATGTGTCAATATGAAATAAAATGCCTGTAATATGTGTTTTATTCAACCAAAATATGATAATGTGTCCCTAAATTTCATAATTTTATTCAATTTGATAAATATATAATATGTGTAATGCCACACATATGTCATTCATATGTGGGAAACACAATTGAATTTTATCCATGTTCATTACATATCACCCAAATGTTTTTCCATTGTGTATGCATATGTCACATAATATGAACTAAATGAATCACACAATATACCTTAAAATATGAAAATGTATCATATGTGAAGTTATAATCTTGATGGAAAGCCCACTATGCCCCAAGTTTGAGATAATGGTTATCACCTAATAATTAATCATTTTACAATAAAATCATTAGTAACATCATGTTGTGTATAATTATATAAATGTGTACTTAATGTGCTAACATGTGAATAATGCTTTATCATAGTATCAATAAATTGTCAATACCTATTTGAAATAGGTATCCTAGGGAGTAAAAGTTTCATGTAATGATAGTTATATAAATTATTCATGTAGTAGTAATTATCAAATATATAATCAATGAAAATAAAACCTAAAAATAAATTTTGTATAATATAGATCATGGAACCAAATAAAGAAAAAACATGTGAGATATGGATAATGCCCAAAAAATATCCATATATAATATTAAGTGTATCATGTCATAAGTAGACAATTTCATAGACATGATACACACAATAAAGAACATGTAAAAGCATTCAATGTCACATAGGGCAAGACCCACAGATGTCAAATAAGGAAACAAGTATAATTAATGAACTATAAAATTTCACACAAAAAGGAAAAAGGTATAAAATTAAACTAAATACATAAATAGAGAAAATAAAGGATTAAAAGGTCAGTGAAGAAGGAAAGGGAATAAATAAAGAGTTATGCAATACACAAGTCAAAAAATACAAAGTAATACATTATGATAAGGGACAAAGAAAGAATGATGCATTAAATTAAATAATCATAAAAAAATGTCATATACTAATAAAATATCCAAACAAAACATAATATATGATTAACCTATATTAAATGAAATAAAAATAATGAATCAGAGAATCATTCAAACTAATCTACATCATTAATCTATGTAAAAGTCAAAACATGACACTATAACATCCCTTTGATATGTATTAATTTTAAAAAATAAACAACATTAATACATATGTAAGAAATTTATGTAGCTTAACTTGATAAATGGAAATCTCATAGAAGGATATAATATTTAATAATGTACCATATGGAATGAGATGCCCTTGAACATTGGCACAACCCTTGGATATTGAAAACCCCTACATCTAAGCATCCATGTATAATGTATCATATGTATGTCTATATTTTCACACATATATATCATGAAATTAATGTATTTGTGTAAAATTATATGTAACACACTAGATATTTGATAATTAATATAAATAAATTTAGTAATTAGAAAAAAAATGTTATGCTTAGATGTTTGTTTCACAATTTTGTCAACATTTTAATATTTTTAAAATTTTATTTTTTTAATTAATATTTTTAAAAAAATTAACATATTATTATAATACACTATAATTTAGTGGTTGATATTCCAAAATATAATAATGAGGTGAATCCAAAAAATTCATAGCATATTTCAAAGAAACATTTACATGGAGTCTAGCACCACATAATTGTTGATGAATTAAAGGAAATAAATATTCCACCACTTATATGTGAATCACAATATTTTATTTCAAAGTATTTTTAGATAAGATAATTAATGCCCTAAATTAGTAACAATAAATATAATTTAATGTGATCATGCAAGATCAATGTAGGCCATAATGATTAGATATAGTTTATATACAAAGATCAACAATGATTATGCATTAAATAATGTGTATTGGGTTGAGCCCATTTTGAATAATGTACCATCATATAATAGATATTATAGATGTGTATATAAAAATAAAGAGGAAAATGGGAAGTGAAAAGTGAATAAATCCTATGGGATACAATAATGATTAATGAAATATCATTTGTTCACATGTTATTTTAATTGACAAACTGTATGTATGTTTTCTTTTTTGTATTTTATATCATTTTGGTGGAATACACAAATGATAGATAATCTATGTGTTAGTTCACAAATTTATTTTAATCAATTTGTGCCCTTCCCTGAAAAGTGAGTTTCTGGAAGTCTAACTATTATCCTCTAAAAGAAATCTACAAGAAATTTTCATCTAGAATAAAATACTACTTTTAAAAATTCTTTGTCAAACCCCATAAAATTTTGTTTCACCAATGATTAAATGTTTTTATGTTTCTAAGTAAGTTTTGACTTTAGGTTATGTGGTGGAATAGAGTAATGAAGAATAAATAAATGAATAAATATTAAAAATACAAAGTCTAAAATTAAGTTTGTAAAAGAACAAGATTTTGGGGCTTTGGGAGTAGAATGCAATATTACATCATAGCTTGTCTCATGAAATTTGGAAAGTACACAAGGTTGGGACAAGTTCCATAAAATGGAAGCTATGGGCAATTAAAATCCATGCTACACCTTGGGTCAAGGGTCCATGTGGAAGTCATAGGGTTGATTTATTATGCAAAATTTTAAAGGGAGATGCAAATATTTTAAGCCCATTGTAAAATATTATGTCAAAGTAAATGCGGAAATACATGTTTAAATTATAAGAATTTTTAAAAAAAGTGCATCAATTTAATGAATAGGTAAAAATATGATTTTTTTAAAATTTTTCACTTTTTCATAAGTATAAGCAAGTTCTAAAAATGCAATAGATGCTTAATGAGTTCAAAGATGTAGAAAAATTATACACTTTTGGAATTTTGAAAAAGTGAAGCTAGGTTCTAAAAATGTGAAGGTGACTAAAGGGTACAAAATTTAATGCAGGGTCTGATAGCTTGTAGGATGCAAAGGTGAAAACATGCACATGAATCTTGTAGTATACAAAAAATGTTGCACGTGGTATCATTGGGTTTAATGACAACCTTGAGAGTAAAAGGGAAGTAAAAGATAAGTATTATATCTGAATGAAGATGACATGAATGATAAGAAGGATTATGAAGTGAAGAATTTTATAATACTATGGATGAAAAAATTAACAAACAAAACTTATTGTCAAGTTTATTGATGAGGAGATTCAATCTAGAAATAAGGGTACCTCAGAGGAATATTTGGAATATAGAATCCACCATTTAATGTGGTAAAGTTATCTAGGCTAGTCTGTTATCAAAGAAAAATATCCAAAAAGATGAAAGGAGCTTGACGTGTCTCTTCTTTAGAGTGTGTTTTGATACTATTTAATGATGCGTAAGGGACAATCCTTTAGGATATTATGGATTTAACTATCATAGAAGATAAAGAAATTTTAAGGAATATACAATAACTTGCCTATGCAAACATTATGGTTTTCCAAAACTGACTTAAGAGGTGTCAAGAAATTGTTCATGATACACCTACATTACAAGAAGTAAAGAGTAAGTTTAAATGTTTGACCAAATATATGGGGAAGGGATTGGACTAGTGAGATGATGAAGCATTGTGATATTACAAACTAGGTTTGCATAGGCTTTAATAAAATAAATACTACTATAGTTGTAATGTCCATGTCATGTAGAGGTCTGAGGCCCTAATGAAATTTTCTAAGAAAAAAAAGTATAGAGATGTGGAAATATTTTGCACATTCGCATCTTGTCAAATTTGAATGATAGATTAAAAACCTTGTAAAGTAAAAATGATTATCTCAGATCTAAGATCCCAACAAGGATAAATGGTGTAAAATTACATACAGGGTTTGAAAACCTACATGAGGTAATTGTGCAAATGTGCAGGTCAAACCCACAGAAGGGAAAAATGTGCATGTAAGCATTAGCTTCAGTATTGAACCTAAAAGTAAATAGGGAAAAGAAAAGGTTTGTGAGCCAAAGAATGTCATGGATTCATATTTTTCAAATCTAGTTCATGGCATCTACTTATCAGATGAGTGTAGGTTATTAAGGTAACATCTTTTTAGTCACTCCCTAAAGCATTTAATGATCTTAAAAGGATTATGAGGCTAAATAATAGAGTCATTAAAGTAATTATAGGCTCAAAAAATAAAGTAATAAGTTAAAGGAACAAAAAAAACATGAAAAAGTGCATGGAGGTGAGTTTAGTGATGCAAACATGCTTGTGACTATAGTATGTGATGAAGACCTTAGTTTGTTACAATGAAGAGGAAGGAAGCCATCATGGAGGCTCCATTTAAAAATAACTATGATTTTTTCCATGTCTACATTATGAAAGATGATGTATGTTGATTTACTTTCAATTTTATGGAAACCATTTGTGATTTCTAATCTTTCTTATCAATGAAGTGAAATTGCACATTTTTCATGCATTATTGATTTGGTAGTGGGTTTTATGTCTACTAGTTATAGTCATTCTAGGCATGAGCTTTATTTATAAACTCCTTTATGCATTGTGATTTGGGAATGTCATATTGATAATATTTCAATGATATCCTACATTTATGTAGTTGACAGTAGAAGCTACTTGAGGATTTGCTTGCAGTGTATGATTTGAAGTTTTCAATGGTCATTTGAATATTTGCATTGGATTGGTATCAATGAATGAAAATCATTTATGATAGTTTTCTTTACGTTGTTTCCTGATATTTACATCCTAGAATGAATGATAATATGGTGGTTTAAGGAATTACTAGTGTTTAAATTCACCAAAACTCTTTTAAATATACCTAACTCATTCTACCTATCCCACCCTTGCAAGTAACACATGTTGAAGATTCAAATTATTATTTGCTTATAGATGCATAAATGTTGTATATATGAAATGTGTCTATGATTGATATTGAAATATTAGCACTATAATTTTCCATTTGGATCTTAGTTTTCAATAGTTTCTTTTAAAATGAAGATTACAATCACATTATATATGTCTTTAGTAGCTTGTGTTTGATTGAAAATCATTTTCTTAGTTTGTATAAAACTCTTCCGAATTGGACTATGTAAGTTTGGTCATTCTTTGATAGATATGTATGTATGCCAATAATTCCCTTGAGATTGAACTATAGTATCCATCCTTGTGACCAGGATACCCTGTAGGTTCTCTCAACTTGGTTCACAAAGAGCCATAAGTATAAGTAAAATAACCATACCCTTTGTTGGTGTCTCCTAGTCATTATCTATGTTCAGTCTATCCAAGTATTAAATCCTTCCCTAGTGATAATGAAATAACTAAGGTCTATCATTTTTATTTTCCATATTTTCAAATATGCAAAGCTAAATTCTAGAGGTGGAAAACTATGGAACAACACATACATGGTGCCATTATTAGGGAAATATCCTTCCAACATGTGTTACCATAGACTCTTACAAAGAACTATTATTTTTTTATATTTTAAAGTAATTTTATCTTTTGAATGTGAATCTCAAATTTTGAATGTATTTATTTTTCTATCTCATCAATCATTACATGAAAGTGTAATTTAAAAGTGTATCACTATAAATTTGTGATTTTTTTTATCCTAGAATATTTCTTCTAATTGTGACTCCAATGTTTTATCTAGTTTTGAAAGTTCAGTGCCCATTTTAATTGATTAATTTTTAGGTGTTCTCTTGTTTTAAAAATTGGAAGGACTAAGATCTTCCTCTAAAGGTGATTCATTAAAGAAGTTTCTCCCTGATTTAAGTATTCATCATAAATGAAGGAGACAAGTTGAGAGGCCAATTGAAGGACACATTTTAGGAGGAAAGGAGTGTATGTACCATCATAATTTTGTTACACTTGAACATATTTTATTAATAATTCCTTTGGTTTAAGATTGTCATGGTTCTCCTAATAACCCAGAGTCTTACAGTCATGTTCATTACCTAACACATTCCCAACAAGCTGAATCTCCTTATTTTCATCCCAAAAGTCGACCTAACTCACCCCCTCAAAACCCTTTTTCACTTGATCTTGAGCCCACAAAGAACCAATCATGAGGCATAGAGATCAGGAAGACAATGAATGTTCTACATTTAAGATTCCTAGATTCACACCAACTAACTTTAATGAAATAAAGGGTTACCCCAATGAAGTTCCAAATGAGGTAACGAATTCACTCCCTAAGCTTTAGAGGAATAATGCAATGACTGGAGAACAACATTTTAGGGATTTTCACATCATAATTGAATACTATGAGGTTGATAATGAGAATATTTGTATTAAAAATTTTGTGCACACACTAGAATGATATGCACATGAATTGTTTAACTCTCTTCCCTATGGATGCATAGATTCATGGGAATAAATTAAGATTGTATTTAAAATACAATATGGTGATAGATTTGATCCTTGATTTCTTTTATCATAATTTTAAAACATAAAAAATAACCCAAATGAATCTTTGAACAACTTGAATACAAGTTTTAAGAACAACAACAACAACAACAACAACAACAACAACAATAATAATAATAATAATAATAATAATAATAATAATAATAATAATAATATAATGAGATTACCTAATAGTATCAATCTGAGTGACATTACTTGTTTTATCAAATATTGTTATTCATTTGAAAATAAGGAAACATACTACTTCAGAGATAAGGCTCCCATAAATTTTAGGTTGGTATTTAATATGGACATTCAAATTTAAAATAGTATAAAGGTTATGGGGAAGCCTCTAAATAAAAGGGCTGATGTAAAGTTGACCAATCAAGAGAAATATCAGTTCAATAAGACTACCAACCTTTAGGAAATTATGAAAACCATGGCTACTATAGTCAATGATATGTCATAGAAATTAGATAAAGATAATAAAGGGATTCCTCATAGATCATATAGTCAAGAGAGAGATCAAAACTAGAATCAAGCAAAAGCAAGATCCTCTTTGCATAATAGAGATAATGATAGAGGAAAGAAACTTGCCTGAGATGAGAGAAATGACAAAAATAAGAACATAGGAGCTAAGAATAAATTTCATGATATGTTGAATTCCAAGGTTAATGTTATATACTATGATTTTGATATTCATTGGTGTGATAAATGCTTCCTCCTTGATTCTCCTTTTAATACTATAAAAATAGTTGATGAAGATGCAAATAAACTAAAGTCTACGTGTGAAAATGATGAGAGTATGATGTTTGATTATAAAATATTAAAAATTAAAATGTCTACCTACACATAATTGCTATGTAATACTACCATTAATGAGTTTTTGATTGAAGTGAAAGAGGTACATGTCCCAATTGCTGAATTTGTTTTTGATATAAACGTGACACAAGAATATTAATTTCCTAATCATGAAATTATGTTTTAAAGATCTATACTGATTAATAAATATGATGGGGGAATTACTTCAGTTGAGGATATATAACTATTCATTTATTATATAATTATTCAATATAAATAATATAATCTGAGAAGTAAGTATTAAGGTGTTTGTCCATAAGAGACTACCCCTATAGATTCAAAGCTAGGGGATAAAAGTAAATAAGTTAAGAAAACCAAAGAGGTCCCTAGTTATTCAAAACTAAAACTTGCTTCCCAAAATATCAACTATAAATGTCCTCTACCAAAGAATATATAACCTTTATTATCTATTATTCCAAATGGTTAAAATGATGTAAGAAGAAATCCACCCTTGAAAAATGTTCTTACGAATGCTAGTTCATCCCATCATGTTCCCCTTATCCATTTAAATGAATTCATTCTTGTTGAAAGTTTTGTCACCCTTCCTATAAATACTCCCCTTTCTCAACATAGTGGGTGTGATATGGCCCAAGTATTGATCCAATTGAAAATAATTGTCCCACTTATTAAGCTACTAAGAATAACAGGGCATAGAAGGAGGTAATTTGAGCATTTAGCATTTAATGAGAATCTAACTACCAATGATATTAATTCACCACCAACACTCTTAGATGACAATGAAGAGTCACATTAGGTTATTGAACTGACCTCAAATGTTTATTTGGGAACTACAATGATACAAAGTCAACTTCATGTTGACCCCTTCTAGACTACCTCATTGATTAATGGGATAATTATTCACTATTGTGTGTTTCATTCAAGAGCCTCTTCCAATATGATTACCCTAGGTGTCCTTATAGAATCTTAGAGTAATAATAACACATGATTTTTTCAAGTGATATGCCATATACTCAAGAAAATTACTAGTTGTTGGACTGGTTAAAAGATTAGTAGTGTAATTTGTGATTCATCTAGGTAAATTTTTGAATATGGATGTGGTAGTTGTTGATTTCCCTCATAAGTGGGAGATACTATTATCAATAAAATGGGTTTCTATCATGGGTGGAAATGTTTAGAATGACCTTTCTAATGCCACCATTCCTTTGGAGGGTAAGATGGTGAAACTTTATAAAGAGCCTTTAATTGTACATGTGCTTGAAGATCCAAGAAGTGATCTAAATGAGGTTATATACAATAATGTGGAGCTAGGTAATTTTGTTAGAAATGTTGATTTCAATTAAAAATCTACTATTTTTGATGTTGGATTTGTCAAAGAAAATGATAATGTTTAGATAATGCATTTTAATGGGGATTGATCCAATATTTGAAATAATGTTGGGGTTTCTTTTATTCCACCAGTAAACTCTTTTAAGTTTTTATTTTAATTTTTCTTTTGAGTCCACTAATAAAATTATGGAATATGATGAAGTCTTTCTTGGTTTAAGTATTTCTTGATAACATGGAGCTATAAGTATGATTATAATGGGTGATTTAGAATTAGTGGTTAAGTAGGTCAAAAATGCTTATGCCACCCAAAATAAAAGGTTAAAACAAGATAGAAATGTTGTATAGGACTTGTTAGAATTCTTTGATGCTTTTGATATTTGTCATCATGATAAATTTTTTAATGAGGAGGTTGAAAAAGTTACAAGGTTGGCTTCCCAGTTTGGAAGTTAATATAATAACCCTTAGTATTAGTATCACATGGAGGTACTCGTGAAATCTTTAGTCCCAAACAACATTCATCATTGACAAGTTTTTGATGATGATGATAAAATAAAAATAATTCTCAATTATGAAGTAGAATTTCATGCTAAGATCATTTATTTGGAATCTAGGGTCAAAATATATGATGGGAAGGAAAAACTGTGTGAGAAAGATATCATTCATCTGATGACAAACACTATCCCACGAGGATTGGTGAGTTTAGAGGCATATTTTGATTGAGAAGACATAATTAAAATTACAGATCTATTTATCTAAAAATATGTGACTGAATGAAACTTGGGAACTAAAGAAAATATAATAAAAATATGGCTTAGTACCCACTTGAGTATAAAATATAAGGAAGCCTACATGCAATTGTTAAAGAATTATAAGGATTGCATGTCTTTCTCTAATTTTGAATTAAAATAATATAAAGAGGACCTTTTTCAAAACTTCATCCCATTATAGCATGGAAGAAAACCTTTTAGGAAAAATCAAAGACTTATTAAATCCATCTTGGCTACCAAGTTGTGGGGAGAGTTAAAGAAATTAAAGGATTGCAAGATTAATTTACCCATCAGGTATTCATCATGGGTGGAAAACTTAGTCTCTATAATAAATAAGAACGGTGACATCCTCTTGTGTATGGATTTTATAACTTTTATTAAAAATTATCTGAAACATAATTACCCCTTGCCTAATATGGATAACATTATTTATAGTGTTATAATATTAGAGATGTTATTCGAATTATATGGTTTCTTAGTGTATAACCAAGTTGTAGTGAAAGAATCTAAGAGAGCTAAAACTATATTTACAATGCCTTAGGGTACTTATGTATATATGAGAATGCATTTTGGGTTAATAAATGTTGGTGCAACATTTTAGAGAGATATGGATGTTGTTTTGGTAGGGTTAATTTTCAATTTAATTTCTACATATTAGGATGACATTTTAATTTAATCCAAAATATAAAAGAGCATTTGGAACATCTGGGAAAAGTGTTCCTTAAATGAAGGGAATTTGACATTTCCCTTAGTCCAAAGAAATGTCACTTTAGAGTATAGAACGCTAGGTTATTATGACACATATTGTTTAAGGATGGTTTCATGATTGATCCAAAGAGAGTGGAATCCATTGACAAAGTGCCTATCCCACAATCCAAGAAACAAAATCAATCATTCTTTAGATAAATTAACTTTGTAAGAAGGTTTGTGTCTAACTTTGTAGAAATCACTATGCCTATTACTTCCATGCTAAAAAAGGATCAAACAATCAAGTGGGAGGAGAAGGTCATATAATATTTGAATGGCATCAAGGGAGACTTGATGTCTACCCCTATCTTAGCCAATCCTTATTACACTAGGGAGTTTCAAATATTTTATTTTGCATCACAAAGTACTATAGCTATTGTTATATTGCAAAAGAATAATGATGGTCATGGACAACCCATATATTTATTTAGTAAAGCTATCTAGGGATCTGAGCTAAAATATAATATCATGGATAAATAAGCATTTACCCTATTCAAAGCTAATAAAAATTTTATACCTTATTGTTGCATACATCTCATATATAATGGTCAAGGACATATTGACTTAGATTGAAACATCAAATAAGAGATGTTGATGGGTAAATAAGTTGCAAGAGTATGAAATGGAGATAAAAAACTAAAAGTTACTTATGGGGATGGTCTTGGACAATCTCATGGCTGAGACCAATTTGCAAGCTATGTAGGTAAACACTATTATTTTTAATATTGATGATTCCTTGAGTAAAATTAACATGTCACCATGGTATAAGGAAATTGTTTATTAATTTTAAAGTTTGAATTATTACCATAACTTGGATAAGAATAAAAGTATAACTCTTAATCTTGTGTCCCAAAAGTATATCTTGACTAAAAATAGATTGGTATGGAAGAATCCAAATGGGTTCTCCTGAGGTGCATGGTGGAAGAAGAACTGTTGATTTAATTGAATATTTTCACAGTGGAGTTTGTGGTGGTCATTTTTCACCTAGAGTCATAACTAATAAGATTATTATATTTGGTTATTGGTGTCCATTTCTATTCAATGATATTGCAGAGAAACTAAGAAAATGTGAGAAATGTTAGTGCTTTGCTAGAAGGTTAAAATATTATGGATCTCTTTGCTTGCAACCCATATCAATTAAAAGCCCATTTAGTCAATGGGGAATGTATTTTTTTAGGTATATCATTAATGCATCAATAACTAGGCATAGGTAGATATTGGTTGTAATTGACTACTTCAAAAAATGGGTTGAAGTACTCCCTATAAAGAAGGACACACATCAGATGATAATGGATTTTTTTTTAATCATATTATTTGTAGATTTGGTGTACCTATCAATATAATTTCTAATAATGACATGAATTTAAGATATAAAACTTTGATAACATTATGTAAATAATATGAGATCACATTTACTTATGCTTCCAATTATGACCCTCAAGGGAATGGGCAAGCAAAGTCCAATAATAGTAACTTACTCAAAATCATTAGGAATTTAGAAGCTAACAAGAAGAAGTGGGGTGAATAGCCAAAGTTTTCTTTAAGCAATAATAAAATCATACCTAAGGGAGATACAATTAAGATCCCTCTTAAGCTTGTTTATGGATCTCAATTTGTTTTACCTATGAATCTATTATTTCCAACCTATTAGTTCATGTAACATCTAAAAGGAAGTGATGAAGTTAACAATTATGTAAGAAGAATCATCCAAATTATTGAGCTTGATGAAATAAGAAAATAAGCTCATGAAAGAAAAATAAAGTTCAAGGAAAGAATCAAAAGAATATTTTATAAAAATGTCATTACAAGAAATTTTCAAATAGGGGATATGGTTTTTCTTTAGGAAATTGACCTTAGGAAAAAGCAAACATCGAATATTTGATGCCTTATGGATGGGACTTTATTCTATTAATCACATAATTGGGGAACGTAATTTATTATTAAGAGATTTGGATGGTGAGATACTGGAACTAAAAATTAATGATAGACATATAAATCACTTCATTAACTTAATCCATGTTTTTGTAAAGTAATGTACAGTGTACAGTGTTGTTATTTTGTTACCCTTTTGCATTAGGATTTGTTTATATAGTTCTATTGTTATTTTTTGTTGTGTATTAATTCTTAGTCCTCTTGGTATATTTTTATTGGTTATCTCTTGTTTTATTGAGCTTCCAAAGGTTTTTGTTAAGAAAATATCAGAATAATGAGTCCATGGCCTAAAGGATATGAATCTAGTCTTGTTTTTTGGGATTTGTTGTACACTTGTAAGGGGTGTAAATTCCTACATGAGATCCAGGGTTTGTGCCCAAGTCTATTATAATCATTTTGTGCCATTTTTATAAAAGAGAGTGTCTATAAGTATAACTATTTATCCCTAAAGGAAATCTATGATAAATGCTCATCTGAAACAAAATCCTGCTTTTACAATTGCTTTGTGAAAACCCTATAAATTTTAGTTTCACTAATGCTTAAATGTTTTCGTGTTTGTAAGAAGGATTTCATTGTAGGGCTTATGGTGTAATAAATTAATAATGAGTTAAAAAATTATTGAGTATTAAACATACAAAATCTAAAATTCCATTGCAAAAGAGATATTTTTGGGATTTGGGAAGACATTGTAACATTACATCATAGCTTATCTCATATAATTTGAAATTTTCACTAAAAATCCAAAATCCTAGTACATGTGTCATAAAAATGAAGCTATTGTAATTCTAAATCCATGGTACACCTTGGTTCAATGGTCCATGTAGAATTCAAGGGCTCAATTTGGAAAAAATACTTCAAAGGGATTCATAGATGTTTCAATCCCACTGTAAAATTTTATGTCAAAGTAAATGTGTAAGTCTATGATTAAAATGGTCATCAATTTAATAAAAATTAATAAATACGGAGATGATTTGTACTTTTTCACTTTTACAAAAGTATGAATTCTAAAATCCCACTGGAAGGTGAATAAGTGTGGAGATGCAGAAAAGATCTACACTTTTGATCTTTTTCAAAAGTTTAGATGGGTTCTAAAAAACCATAGGTGACTAAAGGGTGAAAAAATACAAATGGGGTCTAAAATACCAAGGAAGTGATAGTTCAAATGTGCACATGAAACCTAAAAGAGATAAACAAATTTGTTGCACATGACATTATTGCATTTAACGGTGACCTTGAGAGCAAAAGGGAAGTTAAAGCTAAGTGTCATATCTAAATGACTCTAATATGGATGATAAGAAGGATTATATAATGAATCATTTTATAATACCATCAAGGTTTTGTTTGAATATCTCATAAACCTTTGGTTGAATCGACTAGTAAAGCTTATTTCCAAGTATCTTGATGAGAAGCTACAATCTAGAAATAAGGGCACCATAAAAAGAGGATTTAGAATATAGAAGACATCAATTAATGTGGAAATATTATCTATTATATTGTGTTCACAAAGTAAAATTTGAAAAATCCTAAAAGAATATTTCCATGTCTCTTCTTTACACTATGTTTGGGTACTATTTTATGATGCACAATGGCTATTCCACTAGGATATTAAAGATGTGAATGACATAGAAGATAAAGAGATTCAGAGGTCCCTAAAATTAATTGAATGTGTAAATTTAAGGGTTATCCAAAATTTACTTAAGAAGTGAAAACCAAATGTCCATAATAAACCTACATTGCAATAAGTAAAGAGGAAGTTGACATGTTTAACCAAATGGATGAGGAATGGGATTGGCTTGGTGAGACAATGAAGTATTTTGATGTCTCAAATTGGGTTTGTATAGGATTTGCATAAATAAATGTTATTTTTAGATTTGTACTATTTATTTTCAATGAAGTACAATATCACAATCCTCATGCATTGTTGATTGGGTATTGGGGTTTATTTCTCTTAATGGTTGTCATTATGGGGATGAGATTTGATTATAAATTCTTTTTTGCATTATGATTTGGGAATGTTTTATTGATAATGTTTTAAGGATATCCTATATTTATGGAGTTGATAGGAGAAGGTGCTTGAGGATTTACTTGTATTGTATGCTTTGAAGGTTTCAAGGATCATTTGAATTTTTGCATGGGATTGGTATTAATGAATACAAATCTTTCATAATAATTTTCTTTATCTTATTTTTTACTCTTTTACATCCTTGAATGAATGACAACATGGTGGTTTAATGAATTCCTAGTGTTGAAAGCCACCATAAGTATTTTGAATATAAATAACCCATCCTAAATGACCTACCTATACAAGTAATACATGTTGAATATTTTAAGTGCTATTTTCTTATAGTTGTATAAATGTTATGGATATGGGATGTGTCTGTGATTGATATTTGAATATCATCATTATAATTTTATATTAAGATCTTAGTTATCAATAGTTTATTTTAAAATAAAGATTAAAATAAGATTATATCTATCATTAATAGCTTGTGTCTAATTTAAAAGCATTTTCTCAATCTATGTGACAACTCTTACTGAGTGGACTATGCATGTTTGCTTATGTTTTGATCATATCTTTATTCATGATAATTATTCCATGTAAATTGAACTATAGTATCCCTCCTTATGACAAATCTACCCTATAGGTCCTCTCACCTTGGTCTAGGTAGAGCCATAACTATAAAGAAACTAACCATACCCTTTGTTAGTGTCTTCTAGCTATTATTTGTGTTTTGTCCATCTAGGTGTTAAACCCTTCCCTAACTATAATAACATAACTAAGGTTATCATTTTTTTTTTTCATATTCTAAAATATGCAAGGCTGAATTCTATAGGTGTACAATTGGGAACCAACACTATGAATAGTGCATATATAGGTTAACTTTCCTATGAAATGTTTAAAAATTGTTATATCCATTTGAATAAAATATTTTGACTAAACACTTATAAATAATGCTACACTATACTCATCTAAATGAATTTATGAAAATGGATGATGTATTTATCCCATAATTATTTTAAATGGTTACATTTCTTTATCTTTTATGTCATGTTCCTTAATTTTCCCATTCCTTAACACCTAATTGTTTGATATGTATTTTTCACTCCCAATTATGTATTATCATATCTAATTATATTATTTTATACATTTGTTATATATATTTTTTATATTTATACAAGAAAAATTATAACTAAAATAAGATATTCACATAAATATGATATAAAGTATCTCCCATTTGTTGTAACCATGATTGTCTCAATACCACATTACCTTGTTGAATACTATTATTCACATGTAATCAAGCATCATCTATCTTAGGTTGAAGATAAATTAGTATATTAACATTCCCTATGGAATCCTCATAAACATGGTTATGTTGTAAATCTTTTAGATTGATTCCAAAATGGTTTGTAAATCCAATTATACATGTATTTCATTGTGCCTTGTCATTTATAACAATGTTTGGTCCTTATACACATGCCTCAATGTTATTACCAATAATTTACTTAAATGAAAATATATTATTAATTTTAATATGCATTATATATCTCATACATGACTCTAATGAAATATACACAACATAATAAAATTTAAAATTCTAATTTTCCCTGAGGCAACACCAACCCTACTAGTTCATCCTTTTTATTAAATTTAAAATAAATAAAAAGAAAAGTATGAATCCATGAACTATGATAAAAAATTATCATTGGTTGATCTCCACATGATTATAAGGAAAAAAAATGAGGATATGTTTTCATTCCATGATCCACCTATCAAACTTTATTGGGAGTGCACATGTATATAAGATGTTAATGATGAATCCTTTTTCACCACTATTTGTTTACTTACTAAATGACCTATCATTTCATATCCTAATACTCCATCACCAAATGAATACTAAACCATTTTGCATTTATAGATTGTTATGTTTGAAATAAAATTAGCAAGTTAAAATGAGGAAAGTTGACATAAGTATTATGAAACAACAACATTTAACACAAGGTGAAAAATTTAAATTAATAATACAAAACAAACTAATAAAAGTGTTATCAAATATATTAGAGATAAATTGAAACCAACAAGAAGAGACAATAATACATTCAAAGGGAAGAAGACATATCATATTCAAACTTGGTCCCAAAAAACACAAATCTTTGAGTTGAAAGTGATGTCATATAGAATATAATTACATACTTAATTATTATTGAGATTTCCTATCAGTAGACTTGAAACCCCCAAAAAATCAAGACCTATAACTTAATCACCTCTATCAATACCTTCATTGAGGGCTCTAATTACCTAAAATTGTAGCACTAGTTATACTAGTTTTGAACATATTTTTGGATATAATATCTATTATTTCCATTGTTTTAACATGCCAAAATAGATTCATAAATGAAAAAAAATTTAATTCAATGAGAATAATAATATGAACATTAATAATACAATCTAAAAACTATTGTGAAAGAGAAATCCATAGATACAAAATTTCATGATTAAAATAAGATCCTCATATCATTAAAACTAGTATTACCCTTTGACAAAAGTGAGAAATCATAAAAAGACAATAATTAATTTTATCTTACCCCTGACTATGATACATCCAATTCTAACACAATCTACAATAAAAATATCTCTTCTCAAAAACATTTTTTATTCCTTCATCAACCTCAATCATCACCCTCTAAGTGGCCATGTTTTTGTATTAAGACTAAAATATATTACTCATTTTTATCAAAATTATGATTTTCTTTAATTATTTATTTGAATTCTCACTTTTTTGTTAATTTTTGTGACATATACGAAGTCGTATGATTCACTTATGTTGGTAAAATTAGAGAAACTTTGATTATAACCATTTAATACTTTAAAAACTATTGAAGTTGGTTGAAATCCTAATTTTCTCCAATATTTTTACATTAAATTAAATGGTTTTTATCCATTTAGCTTTGTTACTTATTTTTTGGCAGTTGACACATCATATCAACATGTGAATAACTCACCATATTTTACCCATGCTTATAAATATTAATTTGTTAACTATAACTTTAATTACCAACTTACAAGGTAATCCAAATGATATAGGAGTGGAAAGTGTTAATAATATACTCTAGTGTTGTATCCACTATTGAAACTCTATTGGGTTGACTCAATGAAGACTTCAGTAGTTAATATTAAAATCCCATACAAAATAATCTAATCAAATCTACACTATTATTACTTTCTTTTACCATCCATGTCATTTTAATATAAACAAGATATATCATTATAACTCTATGATATGAGAAGGATGAACCAAACATCTCAATAATAAATGGCATTAAAAACTAAAACCATATTAAATTATCAAAACATCATTTAAATTATATTTTAAATGTCACATCAACATTTTATTATATTAATAAATCTAAGATCATATAACAAAATTATCTCAGTTTGGATCTTGATGTACTAGTTATCTATTCTAGATGTTTCGACCATGTCCAATTGTATGTGATTAATGCTAGTAATAAATTATTGTAAAAAATTTAAAATTCAAAATAAAAGACCAAACATAATAAAATGTAATAGTTGATTTCAAACTAATAAAAATATACTCGTAATAATGAATTCAATGAGTTTGAGATCTTATAATGGATGTGTTTATCATAGATAGTGTAATGACCACTATTCAGAGTGTGGCAATTGTGTAACCACTAGAAGGTTATGTAGTTATTAGTTTCTTATAGTGGTGATTATACAATCACCTCAGCAATTTTGTAACCAAAGGTTTTACCATGAGACAAATCTTGAGAAAGGGAATAGTTTAAGGCATTTCATGTCCTCAATGATGGTTTTTTTGATATAATTGGGAAACTCCAAAGCTAAGAAAACATAAATAAAGAATTTTTCAAAGCATTAGACATTAAAATAGGTAAAGAGAAGTCTTGAAGTTGGATTCAAACTACAAGTTACAAGTTTGAGTATTTTCTCTTGTTGTATCATTATTTTATAGTTCTAGATTCTTTTTTCAAATGTGTTCAAGTTATAATATGTTTTTAATAGCCACACAAAACCTTTAATTTCATGTTTTCCATATACTAATAGTGATATTTTCATCTATGAAGGCCATGTGTGGATTTGTATTTTATATTTATGACTTATATAGTGAAGGTGGACTATAATTACCTCACTCACTAGAGTTTTTACCAAAATGGGTTTCTCCTAGATAAATATTTCATTTTAATTGGGTGTTTTATTATTATTTTTGTTCATTTTCATGTGTAATATTATTTACATTTCATTCTTACAATTTTTTATCTCTATTTTGACATTGTAAATAGCCTAGATTAGTTATCTTCAAATTATTTCTGAGATAGGATTCATTGATCCATGTTTTTGAACCTCAATTTTAAATATAGACCTACTTTAAAGATCATATTGGTATAATATTTGGTTTTTTATTATTCATTTATGTTGTTTCTATGTGTTTGTGAATACATTGTAATTTTATGACCATCACTAGAAAAATTAGTGCTAATGAAAATGAGTAAATTGGGGATAAATAATATATTTAAAAAATAAATTTGGGATAAATATCATAATTATTGACCATGGTAATGAATAATACATTTGGACAACATAATATCCATTTCACGATATCGAAGGAGGAGCATCTAGAATTTATATTTCTATGAGAAAGGTTGACCATTTGGAGTCCATCATGGATATTATATTTGATAAGTTTAGTCTTTATATAGATATAAAAAATTAAAATAAGGAGGACATACTCAAGGCTTATTCTAAAAATGAATAACATCCTCGTGCTAATTAAGTTATATATATAGAATGTAATATTCATGATGAGATCCCACTAATCTATTTTTATAAAATATAGAAAGAGCTACATTATTTTAACATAAGAAGGTTATTTTAAAAATTATTTTATAGTTTCCTCTTCTAATATTCATCCATTGAATAGATGGCCAATACTGAAGACTAGTTAATCAAACACACAAATTCTGTTGAACACTAAAATAAATATGAGAGGAAAAAATGAGAACTAGCAATCTAGAAATAGACTTGCATTACATTATTAATGGCTTGGTGAAGATGTACATATATATTTTGAAGATAGGTGAATCCCAACCATATCGCCCATGTGCAACTATCTTCTCAAAAATAGGTATAATAAAGGGCTCAATCTGACATCTTGATATATGTACGATAAACTTCTCCAAATTACACAAAAGGAAAACACATAACAAAGATAAATAAAAGTGTAGGAAAACTATACACACCAACACCAAACCTTAAGCATATTTTATGTGGGTATAATAAATAGGTCCCAATAAAAATGCCTAATGAGGTACCCAAGTACATAGTAACTATAATAAAGTAGATAAAATGAGAAAAATCATTGAAAAAACTCCTTCCCCCAACATAAAAAAAGAAAACAAAATGAAAAAATATTAATATTGGCCTAACATGCTCCACTAAAAGATACAACAACTTGTATCCACCTTGTATCCTATAAAATACAGTGAATGTGTGCCTCCACAAATAAAAGAGAGATAATAAGTGTAGAATATTATATGGAAAATGTTGTAGTAGATCCATTTATAATAAATTATGTATCTTCCTTTCATAATAAATAGACCTTCAGATATCAAACTATTGAATTCCAACTCAAGTTGAATATAGGTAGAAATTAGGATTTAAATCTCTAGAAAATTATCAAATGTCTCGAAGATCATGCTCACATGTGCCAAAATATGATTAGGAATCATAGGCCAAACTGTAGAAGATTGAAATAATGAAGTATAGAATTAAGAATAGATAGTACGATGGTTTATAAGCACCCTCATTACATCTAGAGATTAAGATGCAACTCCAATAGGTATGGCATAAAAGATAAGTAAAATCTCCTTAATGGTGTCATCTATATCTAAAATGTACAAGTCTTCAAAAAAAAAGAGATGTCTAGAAGAAAAGTGTCCCAATAAGGTTAGTATAGAATATATATATATATATATATATATATATATATATATATATATATAACCTTACTATAAATAATCATTAGAATCTCTCGAAGGAGTAAATATGAGCTCTATAATATCCATATAGGATGGTGGAATCTTAATACATGTCATGTAATGACACCATACATCCCATAAAATTTCTTCCTTTGTATAATCACCAAATTATCTCGATGAATCGATACTAAAATTTGAAGTAGTAACATGTATGTGCATGTCTACAGTATGAACACTAGTTGATGAATTTAAAAATTATATAATGTAAGAGTCTTGCATCATATACAAGGTATCTGAAGGAACAAAAGGATCAATATCATTCATATGTGAATGGTTTTCCAAGGAACCCTAAATATTATATTAATAATCAACATCCCTTTACAGCTTCCTTATGAAGGTCCAAGAAGAGAAATGACACTCAATGTACTTAATATGATGCATGATACCCTCACAAATGGTGATACATATTATTTCATAGAACATTTTATTATTATTAAACTACTCATGTTTCTATTCATACCTTATCAACTCAAGAATGAGTCCAACAAGACAATGTATTAGATCATCCTTCAGGCAATGATTCATTATCCCATTCTTATAGGATAAATAGTTGTTTAGTTTTAGATGTAAAACATTAATAAGATATATAAATATAAAGACATCGTATTGACCAATCAGTGGTGAACCCCCCCTCCCTTCTCCCCCAAATCATACAAATACAATGTAAATAAATCTTAAACATTATTACTTAGATAACATAAATAATATACATTGTTATAAAAAACAAATAAAATTAAAAATTAATTTCTTATAGTGTTGAAATAGTCTTTAAAAAAATATAAATCCCCTAATTAAATGGAAATGAAGTAGTTGAAAGTGAAACTATAATGTCGTCGATCCTTCAATTTTTTTACACCTTTATATTAGTCTACTAGGAGTGTTTATAAGATAAGAATTAGCCATAACTCTTTTTAAAAAAAAGAAAAAACATAAATTAATTTTAATGAAATATAAAAGTAGTTGTTATGTGTTTGCATAGTTACTACAAGTAGGGATAATAAATGTTATGGGATGGAATAGTAGTCACTATGGGTTCATTCAAGGAGTTATACTTTCCATTATAGACTTAAATTTAGGAGCTATATTTTTAAAATTCTATAACATTTCAAGGGGAATACAAATATGTTAAAATAAAATTCAAGATAACAAATGTGCTTGATAGTTTTCTCCTATTCCAAAACTATTTTTTTTTATCCTTGGAATGCATGTTATAACTTACCATAGGCCCTATAAAAAGTGATACTAGTTGAATAATTAAATCTATAAGTTACACATCACTTAGAATAGGTTAAATAACAATAAATTAAGGCTGTATCACAATTTATTTGGATTTCACCCAATTACTATGGGTCGGACCCAATGGCTACTACAAGTTATTAACATGTCAAATGAATATATCTCCTTCATAACTATGGGTATAAAAACTTTCATGAATTTTATTCTACATTATTTACTTTCCATTAGTAAAACCATAAACATTAAATTTATTTAATCACAATAATTTATCGGAGTTGTTGCTAGAATCCAGATAATGCGAAGGCAATGGAGATGTCATCACATGAGATGAAGCAAGTGCACACCACATATATGGTAAAGCAATTTCAAAATATAAAAGAAGATAAATTACACAAGACAAAATGGGAGAAAACCCAATATCTAATAAACATGAGATGACCAAAGTGAAGAATACATATAGGAGAGCATGTAAGTAACTCCTCCATAAAAGGTGGTCAAGGCACCCCAAGAATAGACTATAACTCCTTCATGAAAGGTGGTGACAAGGTGCTAATAATAGAGAAGTAACTCCCATCAAGGGAGTTACTTATGACATTCTTATGACACCTATGACACATCTATGCCACACATCTCCACATAAGCTAGCCTATCCCATAAATGTAGGAAAACTCCATGTATGCACAAAAGTATAATTTTTCTAATTAATAAATAGGGAAAAATAAAAACCTACAATAATACCCCTCCATAAGTGCAACTTAGGTGGGCAGTGAGGAAATATAAAATGGGTCCTGACAACTAGGCCTGATGAGGTACCCATGTACAAATGCAATCTCCCATAAGATAGATAAAAGGAGAAAACCCGTAGGAAACCCCCCCCCCCCCCCCCCCCCCGCCCCTCCCACCAAAAAGAGAGACATAAAAGAAATAAGAGGCTAGTGGCCCCCCCTGAAGATGATGTTGTTACAGATGTGGACCACACCCCAAGAAGAGCTCGTAGATGAATGAACTTGCTCTCAGTGAAAGGTTTGGTGAAGATGTCTACAACTTGCTCTGAAGACTGGAAAAATATCAAGTCAATTACCTAAATATGAATAAGCTATCCAATGAAAGGCATGTGAATCTCTATGTGCTTGGTCCACTGGTGCTGAACTAGATTCTTGCAAATCTGAATGGTACTTTGGTTGTCACAATAAATTATGGTGGGCTACCTGATAGGAATGCCAAACTCATAAAGAATCCCTTAAAGCTAAATAGACTCAATACCTACATTAACATCTCCCCTATACTCTGCCTCTATGGATGATATAAAAATAACATTTTTTTCTTGCTAGACCAACTGATAGGACCAAAACCTAGAGAAAAATTGTAACCAAAAGTGAACTTGTGAGTCTATGAATCACCAGCCCAGTCTGAATCTGTATATCCAACCAAGTCAACCTCTATGCCAAATCTATAATGAATCTCATATCTCTATGAACCATGTATGTAATGCAAGATCCTCTTAGCTACTTTCCAGTGTAGCTCATGAGGTTCTTGTATAAATCTGGAGATAAGTCCCATTGTATATGATATGTCAGGCCTAGTGTGAGTCAAGTAGATGAGACTACCAACAAGTTGTCGATACTGAGTGGCATCAACTAATGGTGAATAATATTCAACCTCAAGCTTGAATCCTAATATAAATGGAGTCAGAGATGGCTTGCAATTAGCCATGTGAAACCGAGCCAATAAGTCAAGAGCATACTTAGACTGTGCAAGAGAAATCCCTGAATCTGACTATGAGATCTAGATGCCAAGGAAGCAAGCAACAAACCCAAGTCTGTCATGCCAAATCTATCCTAAAGAGATGCCTTCACTAATGCAATAGTCGATGAAGAACTCTTTGTGATCAAAAGGTCATCAACATATAAAACCAAAATCAGGAGCGAATCATCCTGCCACAAGAAGTAGACATTGGGGTTAGAATGGCACCTAGTGAAACCTGCAGTGAGAAGGAAGGAATCCATCTTGGTGTACCATTCCTAAGGGGCCTATTTGAATCCATATATAGATTTCCTATGTTTGCATACTAAGGAAGAATCCTGAACAAATCTTGGCAGCTGCTCCATGTAGATCTCCTCCTCTAGGTCTCTGTGAAGAAAGGCACTCTTCACATCCATCTGATGCACATCCCAACCATGTG
This sequence comes from Torreya grandis, assembly GCA_037957365.1. Classification (NCBI taxonomy): domain Eukaryota; kingdom Viridiplantae; phylum Streptophyta; class Pinopsida; order Cupressales; family Taxaceae; genus Torreya; species Torreya grandis. The sequence goes on from JARHVA010003253.1 coordinate 396,960, forward strand.
CCATGTCAATAGCTAAGGTGAGTTAGATAGAAGTCATATTTGTAATGGGTGCAAAGGTCTCTAAGTAGGTAATGCCTACCACTTGTGAGAAACCCTTGGCAACCAATTGCACCCTGTACTTATCAATCGATCCATTTACTTCAAACTTGGTCTGATATAACCACCTACATCAAACCATCTTTCTTCCCTTAGGAAGTGAAGTCATGTCCCAAGTGATATTTTTGAAAAAGGAAGAATATTATTCTTCCATAGCACCATCCCACTCAAGTACCCCCGATGCCTCTCAAAAAGTCTATGGATCTGAATCTAAAGCAAAGAAGGCATGTGGATCTCTCTAAGAATCCCCCTAGTACATCTATCATCTATGGGATCTCCTGCCCAAGTTCTAGCACTCTCAAGTGTCTGTTTGGCCCAAAGTGGCTTGGAAGTGGGTGAGTCAGGTGCTAACTCCTCATCCTCTAATTGACTAGAGGTGGATGACTCTACATCACTATCCTCACTATCTGAACTCAAAGAAGAAGAAGATGTCTTTGGCTCAAGAACCTGTTGTGGATAATCTGAATCTGATGAGGAATCATCATGAAGAAGTAGATCCAATGAGGGAGAAGAAGTGTCAAGTGTTGAGTCTCTATGACTCTCTTGAAAGTGGACACTTCTCTCGATGAACAACTCATGAGTGACTAGATCTAGATGGCAATACCCCTTAATACCATTTGGATATCCTAAAAATATGTAAGGCTTAGACTGATGTTCCATAGCTTTGAATTTCTTCTTCTATATGTGGGTGATGGCTGGGGATCCAAAAACCATAAGGTGCTCAACATCAGGTTTGCTTTTATGCCAAGCTTCAAAGGGTGTTATCCCTTTCAAAGCTTTATGAGGAACCTTGTTTTTAATGTAGCAAGCATAATTGATGGCTTCGACCTAGTACTATGGTGCTAGAGATTTGGAGTGAATCATATAGCTACCCCTCTCTTTCAAGAACCTATTTTTTCATTCAGAAACCCCATTCTGTTAAGGATTGTAAGTGATTGTGCACTGTAAATCAATCCCCTCTATGGTGCAAAATTGCTCAAACTTGTTGCTAACATACTCCCCTCAATTATTAGTTTGAATAACCTTGATTGATTTCTCACTCTATTTCTCAATAAGAGCCTTGAAGTCTAGAAAATTTTCAAACACTTCAGACTTTTGTTTGAGAAAATATATCCAAGTGTACCTAGAGAAATCATCAATAAAAGTGAGGATGTACTTGGCCCTTGTGAAAGATGGTTTGGGAAAAGGTCCTGATACATCACTGTGGACTAACTCAAAAGGTTGTGAAGCCCTCCAAGCTTTGCCTTTGTCAAATTTTGCTTCAAGATGCTTACCAAGGGAGTACCCCTCGCAAAGTCTTTTTGAGAATTGGACACAAGGCAAGCCAATGACCATGTCCTGTTTGTAAAGTTGCTCAAGGTAGTGGTAGTTAAGGTAGCCAAACCGCTCATGCCATAATTTGCTAACTCCATTTGAATGAGTTAGCATTGCTATTAGAGAATAATCTCATGTAAAATGTGAGAAGGTGTATAACCTTGCTTGGTGATCTACCCTACCCACTACCACTATCGTATCATTATGTAACTCCTTGATAGCCACCGAATCTGGTGAAAACACAACTCTCATGCCCTGACCAGTGTGAGTGATTTGGTACACTTAGAAAATTATTTAATGTTCTTCCTTCCATTTCAACGAACCCTATCCTTGCAATAGAAACTAATGTGTCATCACCCAAACTAATTGAAGTCATGCTACAAGGCTCTAAAGATGAAAAATCAACTAGTGAAGAGCCCATGTGGTGACAAGCACTCGAATCAATGACCCATGATGTTCTAGAAGCTATAGTATCTACAAGGGCCTTTCCCTTTTCTTTCTCCTTACCCTTGCCTTTTGCCTTGGTAAAATCTTGGGTAGATGAATTCTGCTTGATGGACTCAGGAACACCTATGTTGTGCTTCTCTAGAAGATGAGCTAGGTGATCTATTTATTTCTTCATGCATTTGTGTTCATCATGCCCTGGCTTTTTACAATAGGCACACTTAACCTTATCCTTCTTACGTTTAGCATTGGAAGAGGGAGACTCAATGTTGTTTTTGGTAGGATTATTGTTTTCTTTCTTCTTCTCCTGGTCCTTATTCTTTTTCTTCTTCTCCTTTTTTGAAGTCTTATCCTTACCATTTCCATATATCAAATCTTGGGTTTGAGTAGACCTCATTTTGCCCATTTTAATTAGCTTATCTTGGTCCCTAGTCATGTCAGCAATGAATGAATCCAAAGAAGGCATTTTCCATGTAGTGCCAAGGGCACTTTTTGTGGCATGGAAAGTGGAGATAAAGACTGAATAGCTTAGACCTAACTTTGTGAGAATAAAAAAGATGAGTTGATCATATTTCTTCTTTATCCTACATTCATTCAATTATAATTTAAGGGCCTTAAACTTAGTGAAGAAGTCCTGTAGGGTGTCAAAGTTTCTAGGACTTAGACTTATGAGCTAATTTTCGAGCTCATGACCTCTCATCTCATCAAGCTTCCCAAATAATAATTCTAAGGTGTCCCATATGTCTTTGGGAGTCTTGGAAGTTTCTAAATGGAAGAGAAGTTCTAGAGACACAAATAAGCTCAGTATTCCATAGGCTTCATCACTATGATTGTACTAATTGACCTTTTCAGCATCAGTGTTAGGTTCTACTTCACTACCCATGGTAATCCTATACAACCCTTTACTTGTAAGAATGATTGACATTTTAACCTTTCATTCATGATAGTTTAAGGGTGTTGGGGGTTTAAGTTGAAAAGATTCCATTTTAATCTAAATTTAGGTGAAGTTGTGTTGATTGCAAGTTGTGAAATTATGTAAAAAGGAGAATGAAAGCAAAGATTTGCAAGTTGTGAAAAATAATCACACCCCCCCAAAAATATTGAGCCCCCCCCCCCAAAATATGCAAGTGCATTCTCAAAAGATGTTGATCTCAATTGAGAATGTGTCTTAGAGCAATTAGTGCAAGACTATAAGCAAATAGGATGTCAGAGTCAGCCAAAAATGCGTCCTGAGAGACTCAAATTTTAGGCACTTTATAAACGAGTGTGTTTTTGATAAATAACAAGCCTACACTATGGAGAATTTAATTACAAACATTTTTAAAAAAATGTCACCCAAATCTGAGCTACCATTTGCAAGATATTAAAGGTTCAAAATCTCGTAAACTAGTATTTTTGAAAAAAAAAGCACTAAAATATTTTAAAAATGTTTGTTTTGAGAGAGAAAGTGGCCTTCCAACCACTCATTGGATTCAGCACGGAGTGAGGAATCCAAAGGAGGTTTTTTTGAGGGGGAATTGGCTTCCTGCCAACTCGGGCCTCACCCTTCATCTTCGACAGGTGAAGATACAAGTTTAAATGTAAACCCCCAAATTATCAAACTATCTAAAAAACTTAATATTCAGTCAAATTGACTAATTTTTTTTGACAAGTCAATTTTAACTAAAACATTAAAATTGAAGGTAGAATTAACAGAATGGCCAAGTATCTAAGGGTCTACATGAGACGCCAAACAAGAAAAAGGTGTCATTTTCAAGAAAACTGCTGACAAAATTCTCTCACCAAGAAAAAGGGCACAATTCTGATTTTTTGGGCAAAGAAAAGTTATGAATATACATACTTCAATTCACAGCTGGTCTGGCATGTAGAATAAGACTAGAATAAGGTGCCATTTTAAGAAAAAGATAGTCCTAATTTTGCTAACTATGCACCTGCACGCTAGATGTCGTACAACTGCTTGGCATGGCTGTCTAATGGCATGGTTAATGCTTCTCCTCCCTCTGTTCCCTACACACAACAATGGTGCCCGAGTTAAAGCAAAACCAGAACCTAAAGTTGTTTTTGTGCTTGTAAATACTGAAGAGAAGACAACCAAGACACCCAAAGGCCAAGGATCCCAAGGAAAAGATACAAGAAATGATATTGATTTTTTTTTTAAATTTTAGATCAGATCTAGAAATAAAAAAATAAAGAGAACTCCACTCCTCTTGATTTCAAAATAAACTAATAGCATAACTAGACACACGATTATCGGGTTGGCTCTAATACCATATCAGAGTTGTTGCCAGAATCTGGATAATGCGAATGCAATGGAGACGTGATCACATTAGATGAAGAAAGTGCACACCACATAGATGCTAAAGAAATTTGAAAATATACAAGAAGATAAATTGCACAAGACAAAATAGGAGAAAACCCAATATTTGATAAACATGAGATGGCCAAAGTGAAGAATACATATAGGAGAGCACGTAATGTGGTCAAGGCACCTCAAGAATAGACTGTAACTCCTCCATGGAATGTGGTGACAAGGTGCTAAGAATAGAGAATTAACTCCCATCAAGGGAGTTACTTATGACATTCTTATGACACCTATGACACATCTATGACACACATCTCCACATAAGCTAGCCTATCCCACAAATGTAGGAAAACTCTATGTATGCACAAAAATATAATTTCCCTAATTAATAAATAGGGAAAAATAAAAACCTACACTAATATAAATTATGTAAATATTATAGCTAACTTTAATCAAAATAATGCACATATAAAAGATTTTAATTTACTAGTATATTATAAGCCAAATGAATATGAATACCAACATATAAAAGAAAGTGAAGAAATATTAATAATAAATACAAGGTAAAATTTTATTCCTCATAGACCATGAATTAAAATAATAAAGTTTTACAAAAACAAAATTTAACACAAAAATCAATCTCACTTAATTTTCTATTTTTCTATTAATAATTGTAATGCATCTATGTAAAAAATTGAGAGTAAATAATCATTTGATGACTATGTGAGTAATACAATACTACATGTCTATTTAAAAAGTTCCACATGTCAAAATATTGAGTGTTTTTCATACTAAAATAAAATGAAATGTATAAGTTGTTTTAATATTCACTAAGGTGATCGATTAGATTTTCATAGAATACATAGTCAATGGTGTCACAAATTCCATAAATATTACTATTATTCATGGAATCTACATCCATAGAGATTAATTTTTCATATGGTTCACAAATTCTATGATTTGAAATTTAAATTTATTTGACACTTTCCATCATAAAATGTTTCTACATATCCCTCCACCCCATTTGAACTAACAATAGTTAAGTTCCTCATTAAAAATGAATAAGGAAGCTTTTACAAGATAAACATATATATTTGTAGTCAATATTTTATGTGTCCCTCAACAAAAAATATTTATAATAATGTGATTAAATCTATTAGGTTATTCACATAATAAAACACAATCCAAAAGTAATATATTTTATAATATATTTTGACAAAAGTAAAACTTTGTTAAGAATTTTATGAGAGAGTTCAAGTACAAGAGTTTGATATAATGAGACATTTCATAATTACGTATTATTTGGGTCAAGAGTGCATAAATAACATAATTTTTTTAATTATATATGAATATTATATGAAGTGAGATTTGTTTCAAGTCGAATCATTCTCAATTAAATATCTATGTTAGTGTCACATAGTATATACTCTGAATAAAAGCACATAAACTGATATTGTGTGCACATTTGTTGTGAGGTACATCGGGTTAAAAATAGGTCATGGGCTCACAAAATATATAGATTATTAGTTATCATGTAGTGAACACAATGTATCATTTTTGATGTGTTACTTGTGTTACCTAGTGACATATGATTTATCGAAGTGGCATGAACCTACATAATGAAAATAAATTCCCAAGGAAAGGTTGTGGTAAGTGGAGGTAAAATTTAACTTTTGTAAAGAATAAAAAAATATGGCATTTTTTATAAGTGGTTTGAAAATAACTTTGATAAGTAAACTAGTGAAATAATTACACACACATCACAAATAGTTACGGGGAGGACATTCAAAAAATAATCACTTGCACAAAGTTTAAGATGAACTCAAGGCTAGTGAGTAGGTTTATATTATCATATTAAAATCAAAGGAGTACATCTATTTCAAAAGGAAAAAGTGGTGAAATTTTTCATCTTATGCATTGGAGAAGAGAAGGTCATAAAGATAAGGAGCACAACATAGAGGAAAAAGAGACATATAAGATCAACAACCAAATTCATCTAATAGGTGGTGTTTTTAATTACATATATTCATGAATTTTGATATACTTATGATCAGACATTATGTTGATAGTATATATTTATAATAATATGCTTAAACGGGATACTATGTGTTGTTTTTATTTAGTCTAAAAACTAAATTAAAGAGGAAGATGATCATATTAGGTTGTTTATATACCAAGATGGTATATTCTTTTATTTATCCTATCTATTGAATGAATAGTTGTGTATTTTATATCCCAGTTATTAAAACTTAAAAAAACTCATCAGGCCATAGGAAGTGAAACCCCTAAAATTCAAATATATAAATAATCAATGTCTTATCTTCCATTGCGAATTATACTTATAGTGGTGTCAAAGTTTATAGTGAAGCAGTTAATTCAAGATATAAATAAATGATTGTCAATAGAATGGTGAAGATGATATTTTTAGTCTAATGGGTGTCCGACACCTTCTCCCATAAAGTTCCCCAAATGATTCCATCTTCAATATTGATTGGTATGATTTTTTATATGAAAACTCAACCAGTCAAAGATAATCTTTCCATTCACCTTATTAAATCTCTTTGTTTATCCATTAGTATTTGGGTGGTAAGCTATACTAAAATTATGTTAAATACCAAAATCTAAATTGAGAGTCATCCAAAACCTCAAATCCATCTTTGAGTCATGATCTAAAATGATATTCTCTAGAACACCATACAACCTATACACTTCTTTTATGAATCTCTTCACAAGGGTAGTTGTATCATCCATGAAATTTCTTGGTATGAAATGAGCTACCTTTTTTAGATTATCAACAACTATGCCTATTCCATGACATATTCAACCCTTGGACAAAGTCAATTTTGATCACCTGTTATTTCCATTCGAAGATATCATGTGAATATAATAATCTAGCTGGATTCACATGCTCAAATTTCATTCACTAACACTCTAGATAATGTGACACATAATTAACTACATATTTATCAATTCCCTTCCATAAATACAATGGTTTAAGCTCTATAATGAGCTCGGTTACTCCATAATGTCTTGAATATGGGTCATTCTACAATTCCTTTAGCACTATGATTTACATATTCTTATAATTTGGTGCATACATCCATTTGTTGTAATGTAATAGACCATCAATCTCCGAAATGAATACTTTGTTACAAGTATTTTGAGAATTATTTAAGAGTCCTTTTCTAACTTGATCATAAAATTAATCTCCTAGAGATAACTCAATCAGTTGATCCCTAAAGGTACTCCTGATAGTAACTATAGAGGTTATGTTCCTTTTGTGGCTGAGGGCATCAACTACTCTATTTTTCTTACGTTTGATATAATTGAAATCAAAATTTTAATCATATAATAAATCAATCCAATGCCTCTGATGGGAATTCAAATTAGGTTGGGTGAAAATTTACTTAAGTCCCAAGTTATCTATCTTTAGATCAAAAGGTTTTCCAATTAATTAATGCCAATCATGAGTCAATATCATCACTACAATATCCAAATCATGAGGGGCATACTTCACCTCATATGGATTTATCTTTCATGAGTCATAAGCCACTAATTCACCATCTTGCATAAGTAATTCACCTACTCCATCCCTTGATGCATCGATGACCACTAACAATTTACCATTGGGTTTTGGAAATCCCATCATTGGTGCTGACATAAGCATTTTTTCATGTCCTAGAAGGCTAGTTCACATTTCTCTAACCAAACAAATATGTGGTTCTTTCATTAAAAGGAAGCATTTAAGTTAGCTATTTTTTAAACGTTTGGAAAATTTTTTTTTAGTAGCCTATCAACCCCATGAAACTTCTAGAATCACACACATTATTTGGTTCCATACATTCCATAATCAATCTAATCTTCCTTGGATCTGCATAGATACCATCTATAGAGATAATGTGTCTTAAATACTAGAATTTTTCTTGGAAAAATACATAGTTGGATAACTTGCAATATAACTTATGCTTTCACAACTATTTCAAAACTAATTCCAAATGTTTAAGGTGATCCTCTTAATTCTTTGAGTAGATAAGAATGGCATCCAGAAAGAATAACACAAAGTGGTCAATTTAATCTCTAAATATGTTGTTCATGAGATTCATGAATGTTGCTAGAGAATTAGTTAGTCTAAATGGTAACATTTTAAACTCATAGTGTATGTACTGATTTATGAATGTTGTTCTTGGAATGTGTTCATTATAAATACTCAACTAAGGGTATCTTGCTTTATGATTAATATTATAAAATATTATTACTCCTCACATTAGATCAAAAAAGTTATTTATATGAGATAGTATATACCTGTATTTTATGGTTACCTTGTTCAAAAAATTTTAATAAATGCATATTAAAAGCGTACCACCCTTCTTCTTAATAAATGTAACTATTTCACCTCATGGTGACACACATATCCTGATTAACCCATCAACCAACAATTCTTGAACTTGAGCCTTTAGTAAAGCTAACTCGATGGTTGTCATATTGATTTAGATTCTATAAATCGACTATATTATAATCAAAATAAATATTTGGGAACCATTATGATCTGAATAAATTCAAAAAACTAATCGCAAGTGATGGTGATCAAATTAAGATTCATTTCCAACTTTTTATTGTCCCACCATGTAGCTTCCTTGCCATCCAACTAGTATCCTCCCCAAATTGACTTGGTTACCTCATAGTCATTTTGAATTTACAAATACTTCTCCATATTTTTCAACCATGGCTCATATCCATCACCCAAAATAGTCCCGTTAAACTTTAGTGGATTCACCTTATTAATGTCTCTTACCAACTCCACAATAACCTGGGCTCTAGCATCATGTGGATTTTCTTTCTCAGTCAGATGCTCTTAGGTTGATCCTACTATTCCTCTTCCTCATGACCATGAATCACTTGCTCAAATTTTTTAATTTGATCTTTGGTCTCATTCATAACTACAAGAATTTGTTACATCTTCTTTGACTAATTAGTGGTAAATTGACTAGGATCAAATAGAGGGTTTCTATCATTGGCATTCAATGGACCCTATCCAGAAACTCTAGATTGCAACATCCTTATCTATATAAATATAAAGATATTAAAATTTTAATGTAACCATTAGGTCCTATAGTTCAATCCATATCTCTAATAACACATATAACATCTCTTTTGGGATCCACCTAAAAATGCATGAATTATTTTTAAAATAAACACATATTACAAATTAGATTACATATTAAGAATATAATATATATCATTTAAAATACACATATGTGATTATGAAAAATAAATCATATTAAATCATAAATCAAAGACTTCTAACAACATGAGGTTATGTCATAATGAAAATATAGAAATTATTTATAATAACTCAACCATGACTAAAATAAATATAGAATCACCACTGTCAATGTGTAGTAATAAATAATTATAACCCTTCATGACAATTTTAAATAATAATTACAATATTATACAATTTATAAATAAGATACATGGCTCCCTTGAAGCATAGTTCCTAAACATCAAGTATTAGTGGCAATCTCAAGTGTCATCTCAATAAGTAGTAATTTTGTGGGGGAGGGATAACATCATCCAATCAATTTTAAACACCAACCACATACTAACAATCCCTTATACTAATCCCATCAAAAAATGGCCCTCAATTCACAAATGAGTAGATAGTGATGGCATGGGAATATAGAGAGATAAGCAAGTACCCATGTGTTATATGATTTGTAAACTAAACATGTAGTGTACCATAGAAAACTTGATCTATTGTAAGATATCACACATAAATTTCAACCATAATCTTGAAATGATAATGTCTCAATAAACATACTTTGTACAAAAATTTAATATTAGTAGTATAAAAATGATTTATAGATCAATCAAATTCATACTTGCCACTTAATCAGACTGCCTTCATCTGGAAATGCAATAATAGTAAGCCAGTGAAGTCCATCTCACTCCTTACTCCACATTAGCAAAGCAAATTGGTTAAATACATTTTAACCACAAGATTCATATAATTTACATCTTACTATCAAATACATCATGTGGCATGTTAAACATAGGAGTAACCATAACATGTATTTATTCCATCAAGCATATTAATTAATCATACATTATTTTATATCCCATACTAAAAATAATGACTCCAATTTATTCCACCCAAGTAAATCAACAATCATCTACACATTCAAATAAGACAACTCATTTATAGTTATATTACACCTTATGATAACCCATATTAACATAGTACAATTTTTTAAGAAAAACTACTAATCCTCAAAATCAAGCTAAGAAAATAGTCATAAATACGTGGAAACACACATTTGTATTTTATAGTTAGAACATCCATAACTTCATTTTACCAAAACATAAGAAGTCTAGTCTAGTATTTGATTTACAATTAGGGGTTTATATGCAAGCATTCGCTAATTTATTTTTAAGTAATTATTTTAGTTTAGTTAATAATCCATCTAAGAATTATAATCACAAGAATATACCTATTTGTTTTAAATATGTTGATAGGTACATTCACCCTAACTCTCACATTCAGTAACTTGTAGCTTATTCTAATTTTATTTTTACATCACATGATTTTAAATCACATATAATATAAAATAATCTACCCATATCAATCATGATAAACATTTTGATGGGTTTTCTACCCTCTCCATGTCTTATTTTCACTTTTAAAATTTTCGTGATATATTAATATCATATAGTACCTATGGTTAAACATATTCCAAATGAGCATCGTATGAGATTATCCCAACATTTACATAATGAAAAGGAGATATCAATTGAGCTATACAAATTAGAAATATCTATAAGAGTTCCTATATTTTAATAAAATGTTTACAATGGATAATAATCAATATTATGCCATGTTCTCTACAACCATGCTGAATATAAAAAGTATCATTATTTGGAAAAGGGATCATTTCTACCCAACCCATCCTTATGCGTAATTAGAGAAACATAACTATGAGTTGATATCCCATATAATAATTATAGACAAAAGTACATATATTAAGTGTTTGATCTATTACACACCATGATGTGATATGTATGTTATTAATCAAATATAAATCTCCCTTTTTATTTAACATGACTATGCTATAAGTTGTATTCAGATGGGGATATAAAACCTTCATCCATGGTAAGGGCTTTAGCTATATATTTCAATGACATATTTATTGTAATTATTGGCTAGTTTTCCCACTTTCCCATAAATCTGTTAATAAATTGACTCACCAACCGAATTCATCTATGTTTTGATTAATTTATATCAGTGGTTTAAAAAGTAAAGACATGGTATTACAAGTATGGCTATCTATATAAATGTAAATAGATCAAAAATAGGAGATTGTCTTAATATTAAAGGAAGTCAATATCAAATTAAGTCAAGATCATAGAACTATGTTGATATTAAGGTATGTTGGTTGACTCCGGTTTGAAACCATGCTAAGTGAATAACTATAATAAATGATAAAACTCATTATTTACCTTATTTTACTGAGTGTTACTATAGAATTATTTTTTATTTATGTAGGTTTCAATGCAAGTCAACCTTTTTAAATAATGACACAAAAGATAAACCATATTTCAATTAAATCTCTTATTGTCAAATATTGCATTAACCAATTACATAGTTCACTGGTAGAAATGGTGATGCCTTCTTAGATATCCACACAATATTAATCATTATAAAGTGACACCAAGCATAAGATTTAATTGTAGTATTTTCCTCAAGCTTCAACTATGTAGTTTTTAGTTATACAATGATTTACTAAGTTTTAGTAGGATACATACTAAATCAAGTGACATAGTGACTGGTGTAATTATTCTTAAGCTATGTAAATTTAGTGACTATAGGTATAGAAGAATAATGGATAACCACACACATATAGGGACAATTTAATCATAGATGGAATAGGAAATTAACCTATATATCATATGGCTGAGTGCATCCAATATGGTTCCATGCCATACTATGAATATAATAGTTTTTCTTTTTTAAATGTAATTGGTAATTGATTTCAATAACATAATTCCTAATATTTTCTAAATAATTTGTTCCATGAACCTAGTCCATGCATAATCATTTACTTTTTCAATTTCTAGTAGGGTTGAAATAACAATGGAATATTAATTGTTAATTATTTTCTACCTCTAATAGATTAACACATCAATAATTTATGAAAAAGGAAAGATATTTAATATATTTATTCAAGGATTCCTTTTATTTCATCTCGACCATATGCAAATAAATGTTTTCTCATAATTACATTTATTTATAAAATCTCTAACTAGGCTATGAATATATAACTACACTCTGAGCCCCATGATTTAACTAAGAATTCCATACACTTACATAGATGAGCTTCTAGAATAAAAATCATACACAAAAATCCTTCAGCATTGATGTATAATTGAAACCACCACCTACTTTTTGGATTTATTGATCCTATTATCTATTTTTCCTATGCTACACCCTGGTTTCCTCTTCTGGCATCCCCTTTCTCTAATGCATAAGATGATATCTTTTCTAACTCTTTCCCTATGTAAAATAGGTGCAACTTCCACTTTTTCTAGTTTTTTGTTTTATATTTTTTCATTATTTTTAATATATTTAGCACTTTTTAGATTTTATAAATTTTAATTATTTCTTTTCTTTTTTCTTTTTTATTATATTTTCTATTTTCCCTCATTTTCAATGAAATTTATATTTTTTAACATATTTTAATATGGGTTACTAAAACTCCATAATTTTATTCAATTAAAGTAACATCCAAATATGTTATATCAAATTCAAATGGGAATTTAAGAATTTACAAATAACTATTATTTTAAATTTTTTTTGTTAAAATTGTTCCTACCATCATTAATAAAAAAAATGTGCCAAACATGCAAAAGAATTAGTTACGATATTTTTACTTACTCTAGTAAACCATATAAATTAACAATCCAATAAAGTAATAAACACATAATAACTAACTATTTTTAATAAATTTATACCATGTGCTAACTATTATCATGTGTGTATAGTTTCACCAACTATCTATCGACCTATGACATCTCCATCTATGTCACCCTCTCCAATTAAGCTATCCCTCTGATATGTTCTGAGGGATGAGTTCTCCTATAACCACCTCACAATATGCAAGTAATTAGATCAAATCTCATGATAAACATATAGTAATATATATAACTAAAATAATACATTATTATGCTCTAAATGTAAATGTATACATTAACCAAATCATGGTAAGTAGTCACGTATCATCATATTTCTAAGAAATATTCTATTATATCATAATAGCATAAATCTCAAGCTTAGTCATAAATATAACCAATATCAACCATAAATATCTGTGAATAGTCAAATACTTTTTTTAGTGAAGAATCAGGATGCAACATGCTTCCCCGCTTAAAGATAGTCATCATCTCCAATGACTCTTACTCAAACATATGTTCTGAAATAAAAATATTATTCAACTAAAATTAACATTATATAATAGAATATAATCAAGTAAATAAATGTGTAATCTCCTAAATAACTCATCATAATCCTTCCATGTAGCACTATCCTTAGAGTAATGGTCCCACTGGACCTTGCATTGTGACATCTCTCTATTATGTAAACAAATTTTACTTGTGTCAATTATCTTGATTGGGTTTACTATGACCACCCTAAGATTCATAACCTAAAAATCCTTCTAATCCAACACATGCATATGATTAGCTATATATTTCTTAAGATATGAAACATGGAAGACATTATGTAAAACATCTAGGGCGAGTGGCAATGTAAACCTATACGCTATAGGATCAACCACTTATAACACTTCAAAACATCCCACATATCTTGGTGATAATTTTTTATACTTCTCAAGATCTTTTATGACTTTACCCACAAAATTACTTTATCGCAAACTACAATGCCTATTTTTATCATATTTAGATATGCATAAATCTTCAATATATCATTAGCTTCATCCAATCTCTACTTGATTAGTCTAACATGCTCTTCCATCTTTGAGACCGTTTTGGGTCTGAATACTACCCTATCCTCTATCCTATCCCAACTAATGGGTGTCCTGCACCTTCTCACATAAAGTGCCTCAAATGGTGCAATATATAATCCTAATTAGTATGAATTATTATATGAAAACTAAACCAATGGAAGAAAATCTTTGCACTTATACTTTTGGTCCACATAATACATTCAAAGAAGATTCTCAAACCCCTAATTAACTCTCATAGTCTATCTATCAGTCTTTGGGTGGTAAGTTGTACTAAAATTAAGTTTTATACCCAAAGCTAAATTCTAAGTCATTAGAAACTTCAAATTCATCTTCAGATCATGAATGGAAATGATCTTCTCTATAAAACCATTCAACCTATATACTTCCTTTACAAATATCTTCACTAGGGTAGGTGTATCATCCATCAAATTATTTGGTATGATGTGAGATACCTTGGTTAGTTTTTCAACAACTACTAGGATCATATCATGTATGTTACATGACATAGGCAACACTTGGATAAATTCTAGGATGATCACCTACCATTTCCATTCTAGGATATCATGTGGATATAATAATTAAACTTGATGTAAATGCTTAGATTTCACTTGCTAACAATCTAGACAACATGACATATAATTAGCTACATCTTTCTTGATTCTTTTCCATAAATACAATGGTTTAGTCTATACCATGATCTTCATTACTCCTAGATATGTTAAATATGGGGCAGTTTTTAATTCCTTTAGCACTATGATTTGCAGATTCTCATAATATTATATATACATCTGTATATTGTAATACAATAGGCCACGACTCTACAAATTTAATCATTTGTACTAAGGATTCTAAGAATTCTATGATAATGCCTTTCTAACTTGATCATAAAATTCATCTCCTAGAGAGAACTCAATCACTTGATCCTTGAAGGTATTATTTATAGTAGCTATAACATCTATGTACCTTCTACAACTGAGGGCATTGGATACACTATTCTCCTTACCTTTGATATAACTAATGTAAAATTTTTAATCAAACAATAACTGAAGACAACATCTCTGAGAAGCATACAAATTATGTTCTTGAAAATATACTTGAGTCCAAATTTATCTATCTAGATTTCAAAATAATTTTCCAATATGGAATACCATCACACTTGCAAAGCATGAACAATCGCTTCAAGCTCCAAATCATGAGGGGCATAATTCACCTCATATGGCTTTACCTTTTGTGATTCATAAGCCACTACTACACCATCTTGCATATGGTCTCCACCTAGTCCATCCCCTAATACATCCATGACCAATACTAATTGACCATTAGGGTCTATAACACACAATATTGGTGCTGACATAAGCCTTCTATTCAAGTCCTAGAAATATAGTTCACACTTATCTAACAAAACAAATATATGGTTCTTGTATTGTAAAGAAGTAATTGGATTAACTATTTTTTAAAAGTTTGGAATAAACTTTCTATAATAGCCTACTAACCCCATGAATATTCTAATGGCATGCATATTCTTTGGTGATGATGATTTCGTAATGTCTATAATCTTCCTTGGATATAAAAGGATACCATGTCCATATATAATTTGTCCCAAATATTGGACACTTTCCTAGAGGAATATACACTCGGATGAATTTATATACAACTTATGATTTTGTAACCATTGAAGGTGCTCCTCTTCATTATTTGAGTAGGTAAGAATGTCATCCATAAATATTAGCACAAAGTGGTCAAGGTAATCTATGAATATTATTTTCATGAGATTTATGAATTTTATTAGATCATTAGTTTGTCCAAATGGTAACCCTACAAACTCATAGTGTCCATACTAAGTTCTTAATTTTAATTTTAAGAATGTCCCCATCATGAATCCTCAACTAATGGTATCCCACTCAAAGATTAAAATTAGAAAATATTATTTCTCCTCACATTTAATTTAAAATATCATCTGTATAAGGTATAAGACACCTATTTTTTTATGGTTTCATTATTCAACATTTTGTAATCAATGCATATTCAAAGGGTATCTTCCTTCTCATTGACAGAGACAATCGGTACACCCCACAGTAACACACTTGGCCTAATAATCCCCTTAGATAATTATTATTGAAGTTGAGCCTTTAGTTCAACCAACTTAGTGTGTGTCATCCATATTTAGATTATATAAATATGTGCCATTATGATCAAAATAAATCTTTGGGATCCACCATGATCTGAATAAAGCCATAAACTTATCCCAAGTGGTGGTGGTTGAATTAAGATTCATTTCAAACCTTTTATTGGCCCACCACATAGTTGCCTCACCAGCTTAATAGTATGTTCCCTAAACTACCTTGGTGACATTAAAATATTTTTGAATTTAAAAATACTTCTCCATATCTATCATTCATGCCTTGGCTTTGTCACCTAGAATAGTCCCATCAAACATTAGTGGATTCACCTTCTTTATGTCTTTGGCTAAATACATAATAACCAAGGGTCTAACATCTTGAGGATTTTCTTGCTCATCCAGTGCTCTTTAGTTTCATCCTATTGATCCTCTTTCACATGACCATGAACCACATGATCCAAATCTATAATCCAATCTCCAAGCTCATTCATAACTATGAGAATCTGGTCCATTTTCACTGACTACTCAGTGGCAAATTGACTATGATCAAATAGTGGGTTGTTTTCATTAACATTTGAAGGACCCTCTCTATAAAACCTCACTTTCACCATCTTTATTTATATCAAAAAATTATAAAAATATTAGTGGACTCATTATATCCTAGAGTTTGAGTCATGGGTCTGATACCACATGCAATATCCCCACTGAAATCTACCTAGAAACATATGATTTTTTTAAATAAACACATATAAAAAATTAGATTATATCCCAAGAATCTAATAGATATAATATAAAATAGAATATCATTATAATGGAAAACAAATCATATTACATCATAAATCACATATCTCTAACAACATGAGAATATGTCAAAACATAAATATAGAAAGTAATTATAGTAACTCATCCATAACTAATACAAATATGTAATCACCACTATCAATGTGAAATAATAAATAATTACAAATATCCATGAAAATTTTCAATAAAAAGTGTAATATTATACAATTTACAAATAGGATACATGGCTCCCTCAAAGCATAGATCTTAAAGTCTAAGTATTTGTGGATATCTCAATTGTCATCTCGATAAGTAGTACTATTATGGGGAGGGAGAAAATTATCCAAGAAGTTTTCCACACCAACCATAGAACAATGATCCTTCACACTACTACCATCAGGTAATGACCATCCTTTCATAGATTTATATACAGCGACAATGTGGGAATTTAGATAGACAACCACGTACCAGTGTGTTATATGATTTCTAAACTAAACATGCAATGTATCATGGAAAACTTGATTTATTATAAGGTTTTACACATACATGTAAACCATAATAAATAAATGATAATGTCTCACTAAACATACTTTGGCCAACAATTTAATAAAATTAATATAAAAATGATTTATAGATCAATCAAATTCATACACACTGTGGACATCTAATTCCTAACACCTTTTGTGTTGAAATTGTCAATCTTACTCGATTTGCACTTGAATACATATTTTAGGCTAAAATACATAAAACACCCTAAATAGTTTGAAATTATCATTTAAAAGTATTGATTTAGGTCAAAGTATCCCTAAATAAGGAAATGCATTTTATGATTTAGCTAACTTTGATCAGATCATTTTGAATCAAAATAATGATTTTGCCTTTTGTGCTCTAGTTCACTCTTTTCTTCTAATTCATTGGTACACATCACATACCTTTGTTATTTTGTGTTGACAATATCCTAAATGGGAATATGGTTTCAGTGCATCTAATGTCACCTTCCAATTCTTCTTGAGGGAAAATTATAACCTAGTAATATGACTTTGTAACCATTTTGATTGATTGAGGGCCAATTTATAAATAATTGCACAAATGTTGATTAACCTTGTTTAATATTAATTGAGCTAAATCAAGAGATTAAGTGGATTTTCTATCAATTTTTTTGAAAATTTCTTTTTTTTTAATTGATTTTTATTAACTACATCACCTAGTGACATCATTTCTTGAGAAGACATACATAGACCTTAAATGACACAAATATCAAGATTATGGGTCTCCCATGCCTCATTAGTGACCATCCATGCCTATTCAATATCCTTTCTTTCAAATTCATAATGAAGACAATTATGGATTTAATTCCAAATATTAAATTAATCCTTAACCACACATCTTCATCTCAAGATGGATGGTTTAGTTTGATTCTAGTCATTCTTAAAAATATATAAATAGAGAGGTCATGGAAATCATTTTTAAGCTTGATTTGTGCAAAGTTATTATGCTGAATTATCTCCATAATCCTTTACATTTGCTCATTAATTTCTTATGCAAGCCTTATTAATAGACTAGTTTAGTGATTCCAAATCCTAGGTTTTACGAGTTCTTTAGGAATTGGAGGAATTTTCCATAATTGTTGTTGAAGACAAATAGCTCTTGATTAAGGGAGAACATGATTTTGAGTCGCATTGGTATGGTGAATCCATTTGGGAAGGTAATATGATATTACTTTCTTTCATTTATTTCTTGCTATCCTTTTTCATTCTGACATGAATAGATAGGCTTAATTAAGTTTATATTTATGCATTTTTCATTTGATTTATTTAACTAATGTTTGACTAATCATGTTATGTAATCCTCTTTACATTTTTGCATGCTCGATGGGACCGTAACTCACAAATTTGATCACAAAGCCTCTATAAGAAACCTAATAATCCTTTCCATGTAGGATATATGGGTTTGAGGGCCATAAGAGTGAGATTTTAAGTTAAATTTCCATATTTTTAATAGAATTTTTGTTTTTGTAAAACTTGGTTTTACTCTCTAGAATGATATCATTGTTACACAGTCATCATTTTGTGTAAATAAAATTGCTATTTCCTAAATAGTGATTTCATTTACATAATTAGTGATATCATCATGAAAATAAGTGATATCATCATTTTAGGTAGTGATATCAGTTTTTTTGGTAGTGATTTTATTCTACAGAGTAGAAATTTCATCATTTTGGGTAGTGATTTCATATAACAACAAATTCATCATCTGAATGGCCATTTTGCATTTCTCATGGTTTTGGTCTATAAAATAGTGATTTTATTCCATAATATAATTTTTTTTTGGAAATTGTGATATTATCTAACTTAGTAGTGGTATCATCTTACCCTTCAATGATATCATTGTAAGGGGTAGTGATATTGTCCTTTAGGCCAATGATTTCACTAACTTGGGAAGTGATTTCACATAACAATGATATTGCATTTTTATATGTTTTGTTGTTAATCTAATAGTGGTGATTTTTTAAGAAATAGTGATATTGAATAGGTATTTTTTATTTTTTAATAGAGACTTCTTCAGAGGTGCTCCTTCCATTTTCAAATTAGCTTCAAAGCTAAAGGACACCCTAACATTTTTATTGCAAGATCAAGCTTGGTAATTCGATAAAACATGATCTATACCATCTTTTGAATGCTTCCAAAATGAACTAGGAACTTTGTTCTACTAATTAATCAAACATTTATGTGTTGAAGATGCATACTTGCTAGTTATACTTTTAGACTTACAACTTAAGACCAAAGAGTCAAAATATCACCACTTCATCTTTCAATTGGGGCTTAAAATTGAACACACTTATCAATTTTTTTTTCAATGGTGGTTTAGTTAGAAATTGACTAGTAAAAATAAGGTTTACGCATGTATGCTCTTCCATTTGTCCCCTTTAGGGAAGCTTTGGAATCAAAATCACCATCCTTATTGCAAACATTCCTAGTCCAAGGCATAGAAAGAATGTCACCTAAAGTAGTCCCCAAATAATCATCATAGTTTGGGTGACCTTGAAAATGATCGTAAGGTCTTTCTATTATGTATTTTATTTCATTGCATCTTGACTTGTGAGTGGGACTAAAGCAACTCTCAAAAGTTCTTTATGGAATCTTTGACCTACGGTTTCACCTCCCAGCACTAACTTCAGCCACTCCCACTAGGATCAAAGTTTCGAGTGGTTAAACTACCTTATAGCTATGGAGTTGGACATGCAATGTATCTACACTTTGAACATCACACTAGACTGAGAAAACAATAGGATGTAATGGTTGAAAAAGGGCTAAACTTATTTGTAATATGCTAAGTACTGTAGACACCCAATTACATGATTTTATTTTTTAGTGTGATGTGAAAGTCATTGCGTAATTGATTCCCCTAGAAATAGTTGGAAACTTGTTACTTTGGTTGAATTCAATTTGCCATACCTTATCAGTTAGATTTAAGATAATTATTTTATGTCGTTAGCATAATTAGTCTTGATCTATGTCTAAAAATGCTTGTTAACTTGATGAATTTAACTAACACACATTGTCCTCAATTTTATTAAGAAAAGGAGGCATTATGATATCCAATTGGAAATTTCATATTTCCCTTATTTAAATTATTATCAAAAGCTTCTATGTCATGTCATCTACTTTGGTGTAGTTATGCTGCCCAATTGAGTCTAGACCATTTATCTGATTTGTTTAAAGTCACACATTTATAATTCACATTTGAAATTGAACCTTTCTAATTTTTAAGGGTTGGTTAAATTTTCCATTTGGATAGAGGACCATTTATTAGACTTAAAATCACATTATCATCTTATTTGGACTCAAGTCATCTTGCATATTGCCCACAATTTGAGTCTTAGAACATATCTTATGTTACTAGAACCATGTGGTGACATTGTGACACCTATTTGATCTTAGCTTTATACTCAATAATGTGTGCATGTTTTTACATCTTGAGTTTCTTAGTTCATTTTATCTTCTTATTAATCTAGAAAGCCTTCCTCTAATTTTCTATGATCAACTCATCAAAGTTAAAACTAGATTTAATGATATAGGCATATCACAAAGATCTAGGCTTTGGTGTACTATTTTTCACATTGGGTCTTTGAGTTACCTTTACCCTCTTTCAGTCAACATGATTTTAGCTTCACCAAAAGTTGAGAAAATTTATGAACCAAATATTCTAATTGTGTGTTGTTCAAATCCACCCTCTTTTATAGTCTCTTTGGTACCATAGTTATTTTTTAAAAGGTAAATAAGGAAAATGTTCTTTAAATGTTTGCAAAACATTAATCCAGATCTAGTTAAGCATGGAGGACAACTCTTTTTAGACATGACTAAAAGATTCACTCATAGTGGGGCCTCTTATGGCCTTACTTATAAGGATGTGTAATTTTATGATGACCAAGATAACCTCATTAGTTTTGATGACATCCCTATAATAATAGGATCTAAAGATGATTACAATGAATATAAACCCCAAGGAGATCAAGATGAAGAATTTCTTAGGTTGATAGAATCAGGTGCTAGACTACCTTCAGACATTCCTATAGAGTAATTGCATACCTTAGTTAGAAAAGGAGAACAATGATGGAAAGAGAAATATTTTACATAAATAGACATACCTTCTTCTTCTAAAAAAGGAAAATAAATACAAACAAAGTTAAAACCCACAAATATGGATCTTCTACCAAATATCAAGATAATAAGTCAATAATATGTGGATCAACATGTCACAAATTTAACCAAATAATTAGTTTCCACTTCAATTCACAATGAGGATTTGAAATAATAGGGAGATGTCGTCAAATATATGCAATAAAAATTTGATGAAAATGTAACCATAATGGATCAAGGTAACCTAAATGAATAGTTAAAGTCACAAGAGATCTTTAAAAATATTCCATTTGACATGGAACATACATTCTTTAATCATCAAGAACCTCTTGTTACATTAAAAAATGAAGACCCAAACATTTAGTTTGAATTGAGGAAATCCCTCAAGATAATTTGGCTAGTACATTCTAACCAGTACAAATATTGGTAAACAAACATAGAACTATCCCAAATCAACAAGGTGCTAAAGAGCTTAATTCAGGGAATGTTTTACAATCTAGGAATCAATGGCATATTTTATTGACTCAAGGAGAAAATAAAAACCAAACTATGGATAAAAAGGTATACATTACCTATAGATCCACATAAAACTAGGGGTACATTCCACTCCAACAACAAGAAAACAAGGGATACATTCTACCCTAACAACAACAAAGCTAGGGGCACATTCCACCACAACAAAAATAAAACCAGGGGTACATACCACTCAAACACCATCTTATCCAATCAAAAAATGCACCAAATATGCAAGAGTCAAATTATATGAAGGATTTTTTTTAGAAATTGTAGATGAATAATAGAGTTAAAAAGTACAAATTCAATGAGATATGTCCATATCCATTCGATTTATCTATTCTCCAAAACCCCTTTCCACATTATTTTGAGGCACCCAAATTTGACAAGTACAAAGGCAAAAGAGATCCACA
Source organism: Torreya grandis (assembly GCA_037957365.1). Taxonomy (NCBI): domain Eukaryota; kingdom Viridiplantae; phylum Streptophyta; class Pinopsida; order Cupressales; family Taxaceae; genus Torreya; species Torreya grandis. The sequence goes on from JARHVA010003253.1 coordinate 419,600, forward strand.
TGAGCACATATAGGCATTATTTTTCTTATGTCAAGAGGTTTCTTATATTATCAAGTACTGACTTCAACTGTTTATATGAAGTTTAGCAGGACATACTTTAGATTGGCTATTTAAACTACCCAAGGGATAAGTTACAGACTGGAACAACTTATCAGAAAAGTTTTTTGACCATTTGTCATATAAAATAGATCATGAAGTGACCATTATTGACTTGTGCAAATACAAACAACGTGATGGTGAATGTTTTGCTACATATCTACAAAGGTGGAGAGCATTAATAGGTTATTTTCAAAATAACTTGCTAGACAAATAGTTAGTTGATATATTTGCATAGAACTTGCATCTTCAAGTCATACATAATCTACAGTTAGCTTTGGATAACTAATTTTAATAAATTATCAATAGAGGAGTGAATATTGAGAAGGATCTTATTACTAAAGTCCTTGTAAATATTTTTGCATAGGGTCAAGCATCTAATTAGACTAAATCACCATTTAAAATAATTATGTAGGATAAGCCTAAGGGCTCTAGGTAAAATAAGATCACGGTTGGAAATAGGGTGAATGAAATAAGAGACATATAAATGGTGTAAGATACGCCTCCATTAAATGTACAATTAACTCCCTAAAATCCACCATTTACTTTGTAGAGAAATCCTCCATAAAGGAAATTTTATAACAATTTTAGAGTCTATATAAAGTTAGGAGAATCGATTGAAATAGCGTTACAAAATCTTGTTACAACTAATTTAATTATATAGCCAGTATCAAGGCTATTTCCTTAAGATCATCCAAAACTAGATTGGTACAAGGATAGTGAATGGTGTAACTTACATTGTGTTGTTAGGCATGGTACATATTATTACATCTAATTATGACACATTATTGAGGACTTTATTGAAAGTGGTGAACTAGAGATTAAGTTGGCCCATAATCAAGACACAAATTAGGATATGGGAATCTACAAAGACCTCTTTCCTTGACATAATCCACTACCACCAAGAAATAATCAAAACAAAGTTCATAATTAAGGATAGAGGTAGATTGAGAACCAATATTAGGGTCAAAATCATAATGAACATAATCGAGATCATAATGCCCATACTAACAATGTGTCTTATAACACCATGTCTTTTGAATATAATGATACTATGGGGTAAATTTTCACTACCCACATTACCACTATTAGTATGAATCGACATTGATAATCTCATGTTCCTCATAGCATAGGACCCATCCTTATAGGGTCAACACCCTCTCCCCTAGTAATACAATGTCCAAATCATATAATCATGTTGTGACTCCATTTGCATGCATTACTAGTTTTGAATAACATCACCCTTCTTCTAATTATAAAGGCTCCTCATTGACTCAAAATTGTACTAATACAACTAGATGTCTATGAGTCATCATCCAAGGCCCTTTGCCTTCCTCTTATAATTATAATGACTCCTTGTCACCTCTAGGTTATGTATTCATAACTAGATTCTGATGAGTTATCATCTAGGGCCCTTCACCCACTTATTCTATGAAACATAATGAAAAAATTATGCCAATGGTTCCAAAGTTGAATATTATGCCAACAAAGACTAAACTAGCTCATTCCACAATAAAAAAGCCTTATAGTTTAGTGGACCAATTGAATAAAACCCCTATATAGATTTACATTTTAGAAATCTTGTAGACATCTGATGTCCATACAACTAATATGAACAACCTTTTGAAACAATCTACTATGTCTAATGATTTTAACCCTAATCAGTTCTAAAACCTAGTTGGCCATTTTTCTTTATTTTAGCAAATCACATTTGATCAAAAATACATGTTCACTCTTCACCCAAACCATAATAACCCATTATACATTGAGATAATAATTATGGATCATAAGATCAAATGGGTTATAATAGATAATGGTTCAGGACATAACATCATATCTCTTAAGTTGGTATGATGATTGGGCTTCATGGATAAGGACATTTAGCTAGAGACTACTATAATCCAAGCTTACGATAATGCTGAGAGGGAGTCTTTACGTAAAATTTGGTTGCCAATCATGGTTAGATCCATTTCTCATCACACATTACTCCATATTATGGACACTGAACTCCCTTATAACATACTTCTTGGTCATCCTTGGATCCATGAAGTATAAGCAGTCCCATCTAATCTTCACTAGTTCCTTAAGTTTCCCCATGATTGGATTGATGTTATTATTCTTGTTGATTAACAACCATATCAATATTTCAAACATATTGAAGCCAAATTTTATAATTATAACTATTACCCTGGTTTTAATTTTATTGTGAAGAAGAATAAATCCATCATTTCCTATCCATCCCCATCTAATTATATCAACTGTAGTGATTTAGCTTCCACTTTAGTTGATCCATTTCCTATAGCTCTTACAAAACAAGTTGTTATTAAAGACATGGGTATTTAAATGAACCATCTTAAGGATGTCCTCCATATTTCATGATTTCCTAAATCCCCTAAATTATTTGGAAAGCTTAAACCATCCAAGACTCCTAATGGACCCAACCAAATTTTTACAACCAAAGAAAAAATTATCAAAACCACCTATGGTTTTTGTAGCTATAATTACCCCAAATAAATATCAAGTGGCTCTTACTGAGGGAGATTAGTTATATTATGAAGGCCTTGGTAATTTCTTCTATAATCTAATGTATCCTATCCATAAATAGATAATGGATCATCTTAAGTATATAGCGAAAGGCCTTTGCCCATGAGCATAAGGAATATTGGAGCCCTCATCATCTATAGTTATCAATTAGAATCATGGTCTCAGATTTATACCACTAGAAGGTAACCTCATTACTTTCGATAGTGACTCTTATGAAGTGACTAGTGATGAAACTCCTAGTAGTGACACAACATCCCATTATAGCCTTTTTGATGAGCTTCTTGACTCAGATTTATTTGATTTAAATGCCATATTAAACATAATATCCATTGGAGATTCTCATCTTGAAGCATAAACCCATCTTAGTGGTGCTTCCCTTAGTAAAGCATGACATTATATCTTCACGATTAGAGCTTCTCATCCTGAAGCAATAACCCATCCTAGTTGCATTTCCCTTCTTAAATCAGGGCATTATATCTTTACCATTAGAGCTTCTCATCCTAAAGCAAACCCTTAGTTTTACCTGTGCCTTATACACTCTAAAATCATAGATTGGAACTAGTAACATTTAGTCATACACCTCAATGATTTTTAAAATGAAGAATCAATTACAAAATACATGGGCCTAATATATGGATTTCCCATCAATGATCACAAGCAAGGCTTTGATTTTACATTGGATCCTTTTGCTTAATTTTGAGACCAAGTAAACTTTATTGTTCATAATAAATAACAAACATTGATATCTTTGAGTAAAAAACTCTTTGAGAAACTCATCGATTAGGGTAAAAGTAAAGAAAAAGACAAACATTCAAGTGAAAACCTATTTTAGGTGCTCCTAGGTAGGAAAGTTTGCTCATCCCCTCAAGAAAAAGAAGGCCAATTTATCCCAAGATATATATCTAGTACAAGCATATCCTCAAAACAACATCAAATTTTTGAGCATCTTACTCTTAAGTTTCTAAAGGTTTTCGGTACTTGACCTTTACCTAAGATGGTAGATTATAATTCTTCATACTATCAAGATCTTTGGGAGGAAGAAGAAGAAGATATGACATAATAAGATGATCATGACTATACATTTCCTACAATTATAGAATATCGATCCACTCTTCTTGTGGAAAAAACAACAGAAGTGAACCTAAGAACCTATAAGGATCCCAAAATTGTTTATCATAGAGCTTCCCTTACTAAAGTATAACATGAACATATTATATCTACTCTTAAGGATTATATAGACATATTTTAATGGTAATACTCTATCATTCCAAGATTGGACCTTGATTTTGTTTTGCATCACCTTGTTGTCCATCTCGATTCTAAACCAATCAAGCAAAAATTGAGAAAGATGCATCCCCACATCACCCTATTAGTTAAAGCCAAAATGGAAAAGTTATTAAGAGACAATTTTCTTAGACCATTGGATTACTCTAAATGGGTTTCCAACATAGTCCCAGTGTGTAAAAGGACTTGAGTATACTTATTTGTAATGATTTTATAGATATCTAAAAATCATGCCTCAAAGATGATTTTCCTTTGCCCAACATTGACATGATCATCAACTCAATTGCGGGGTATGAGATGTTGTCCTTAATGGATAGATTATTTGGTTATAATAAGATCAAGATAGCTTCTAAAGACCAACACATGATTGCATTCACCACTCTATGGGCCATATTATATTACCAAGTCATGTCATTTGGCTTGAAGAATGCTAGAACAACATATTAATGTGCAATGACTATCATTTTCCATGATATGATGCACAATATTGTAGAGGACTGTGTTGATGATATACTAGCAAAATCATGAACAAGAGATGGACATCCTCATGTTCTACAAACAATCTTTGAAAGGATTCATGAATATAAATTCCACTTGAATCTTATGAAATGTGTCCTTAGAATCATATTAATAAAATTACTAGGGTTTATTGTATCACAATGAGGGATCAAGGTTAACCCTGCAAAATTAAAGACCATTGTGGAAATGCCTTCATCAAACAATCTTAAATAGTTGTGAAGCCTACAAGGAAAAATACAGTCTATACATAGGTTCATTTCTCAATTGGCAGATAAGTGCCACTCATTTACTCATCTTTTGAAGAAAGGGGTAACTTTATAATGGGTTGAATATTGTTAGATAGCATTCTCAAAGATTAAAGCATATTTGGGCAATCCACTAGTCTTAAGAATACCAACATAAAGATAGCCACTACTGCTTTATATATCAGCCACATAATTTACACTAGGGGCACTTTTGGCCTAACATGATGATCATGGTGAGGAACACATTGTTTATTATTGAAGTTGAATATTGGTGGCTTATGAAAATAATTATATTCCTATTGAGAAGACATGTTTAGATATGGTGTTTTCCACTTAGAAATTATGAAATTATATGCTAAATTAAAAAAAATGATTGTCATCAGCATGGTGGATCCTCTCAAGTTACTCTTATCTAAAGTAGCTCTTTAAGGATGCATGGATAAATGGGTTATGCTCCTCCATGAGTTTGATATTGAGTATCAAAATTAAAACGTAATCAAAGGGAAAGTACTTGTTGACTAACTTGTGGAAGGTCTTATTGAGGCCATTCAACCTCTCGAGTTTGACTTTCTAGATGATTTTATCATGATGATAGAATAAGCACCATAAGAACCTAAATAGTGGATGCTCTATTTCGATGGATCATTCACATCCCATGGATCTAGAGCTAGCATATTGTTGATCACATCATATGGGAATTTTATTCCCAAAGAATTCCATAGAAAATTTCATTATACAAACAATATGGCTATGTATGAGGAATTGATTACATGTCTCTACCTTGATATATAGTGGGATATTCAAAGCTTAAAGTTATATGGAGATTCATAGTTAATCATTAATCAGACCATTGATTAATATAAAATAAGAGATGACAAGATTATTCCTTACAAGAAAATTATTGATAACCTCAAAACACATTTTAAATATCTACAGTTTGAACAACTTCCAAGAGCAAACAATAGATCTACTGATGTAATGACGATGATTGGTTTTATGATTCAAATCAATGACATTACTAAAGAATATCAGTTTTTGATTGAAAATATTCTTCAACTGATGCATATTATAATAAATTCAAATAGGGTATGCACCATTGTTGGTCCTAATCCCTCACCTGATCTACCATGGCACCAAGATTTTTATAACTAATTACATAATCATGTATTACCCACCAACCTTTCCAACAGCCAAACAAAACTATTCCTTCATTGCTTAACACATTATACTCTCCTGGTAAACATAATTTATTTGTAAAGGCTATGATGGAATGCTTCTTCATTATTTATCTTTTAGAGAATCCAAGATAGAACTATAGGAGGTTCATGAAGGAATGTGTGGGGCTCATAACAATAATGTAGTACAAGCAAAGAAGCTCCTCAGAATAAGGTATTATTGGCCCAAAATGGAGATTGATCCTTACAACTATGTGAAGAGGTGTGTTCCTTATCAATAGAATAGAAACTTGATACATGCACCTTCTTTACCATTGTAGTTGATCATAAAACCATTGTCACTCTCAATGTTGGGTCTCGATCTTATCAATAAATTAACCCAACATTTTTAGATGGACATAACACATTTTAACTACAACCGAATACCTTACCAAGTACATTGAGTCCATTCTCACACCTATGTTACCATGAATTAGATAGCCAAATTCATTCATTACCATATCATCTCTTGATATGGCATTCCATCTTCTATTGTATCTGATAATGGTGGATCCTTTATAAACCAAGATGTGAAATCTCTTTGTGAGAAATTCAAAAGCAAGGATAAGAAATAAAGTCCATATAACCTGTAATGTAATAGACAACCTGAGGCATCAAACAAAACCATTGAGCCATTTTAAAGAAGATTGTTAATGAGGCTAGATGTAATTGACACTTGTAACTCTTTCTTTCCATTTGGGATTATAGAACTGATCATCGAAACCTAACTGGAGCCACTCCATAGTCCCTTGTTTTTTCACTGAAGCTATCATCCCTGAGGAGATTGATATACATCATTATGGATATCACTAGAGCACATTGAAGATGATGAAGACTGTAGGGCCCCAAAACTTCAAGAACTAGAAATTCTTGATGGTAAGTGTTTGGCTACCCTTGAAAACTTATATGCCTATCAAAATATATTGTGAAGTTATAACAAGTACATTATCCCTCGAGAGTTTGAGATTGGTGACTTGGTTTTGAAAGAGAACCAAAAGAACATGAATGTTGAAAGCAAAAAGAAAGGTAAGTTTTAGCCTAGTTGGTTGGGACCATATAATATCATGTAAAATTATGGATTCAGGGCATATCGGCTAGCTGAACCTAATAGTGAATAACTTCTAGAGCGCATGAACATCGTACACCTTAAGAGGTTATATGCATGACCAACTTTGAACCATTGTCTACAATATCCTTGACTTGGGGACAACTTGTGCTGGAGTAATTTTATTCCACCATTTTATCCTACCTTAAATTCATTTTAAATACTACCCTTGCCCATACTTCATGACTTCAGATAGTGAAGGCTTTTGAATCATTGTCACATTGAACACATTTATCCTATCCTGGACCATTCTTGGAAGAGAATCATATTCTTGATCCCACTCTAGACTGTCCATATGTTGACCCATGTTATTTGTACCATTATCTTTGAGAACCATATTCTTTATTATGCCTTAAGCATATTGTAATATTGAAACACTTTTTATCCCTTGACTAATTACTATCCTAATTATATCTCATGAACATTATGATCATATTTAGGATTGGTTCTATAAAACAGTTAAGCTAGAATAATATTTTGTACCTTCTTCAATAGATAAGTGAGAAAAAGCATATTTTTAGTTCTAGACCTTTATAAATTGTTACAAATAGGTGAATGAAGATAATTCTTCATATTTAATTCATGTTGTACACTATTCTATATTACATTTGCTACTCTTTGTTAACGTATCAAGATCCTTGTTCTGATTAATTTGTGAGCATGGACTATTACAATTGGCTTAGTTATTTTATTGAAACCTCTAATCTTGAACGTTCATCTCCTTGACTAGATGTTCCCACCTTTTGCATATTTTATCCCAAAAATATTGGAAATACTTCAAAAATACACAAAACATTAGAACATGATCCACAAAAGAAAAATAAAACATTTTCTCATGCTTATGTAGATTTATACATTCCCATCCCACAATGTTATGCTCTTGCCATTTTAAAATTAAGGAAATAACTATTCATATTGTCCCACATACTTGTCATTTTGCAAGATCAGTCTATCTCATCCCATCATCTTATTATTTGCAAGACTATTATAATTTGTTTGTCATATCTTCCATTTATTATATAAAACAAATCATGTTGCTCTGATCATCATTTTTATTCTATCTCATTGCTTGGGAGAACTACATATGACTTAAAGTTCATGTTGGAACATGCATCCATGGACATATGTAGGCAACATCCACTTTTCTTATACATCTGGAGTCATCTTGGCCAACCACTTCCTTTTCTTCTCTTCCCCCATTTTTTCTATCATTGTTTCTCTTTCATTAGGGAATAATTATTGTGTCATTGTTCTTTGTTATGTTTTGGTAGAAAGTAATGCCTCTATCACACCTGCATGAACATTTTTATTTAAACCACACTAACTTAGTTTTTGTTTGTGTGTGTTTATTTGAGTTTTTTTAGTGTTTTGTTGTATTTTCTTGATGTTCTATTGTGCTTTCGTACCTCTCCTTTTATTTCTTCTCTTTTTCTCTTTTTATTACTTCTTATCTCATCTTGGTCTTATGTTTCCCTATATGTTTTTGCTTATCTCTTTTGTGTTTCAGAACATCTTGATGATTCACATCAATTTTGATTATTTATATCTTGATCCTATGTTATTAAGTTGTTTAACCATTTTGTTTATTTGATTATTGTTGGTGTCTTGTTTTTTTTGTTTGATTTTTCTTTTCTCTTTTGTGTTCAAGAATGTCATGATGGTCCACATAGATCTTGATTATTTATATCTTGGTCTCATGTTGTTCAGATGATCTTGCTTATTTGTTTTAAACATTTTTGTTCCAAATCAAAGTCTTGATTGATAATATCTTGATTTCAAGTTAGGTTCATTTGTGCTTATCCTTTTTTTTGTCTTTGCTTTTTTGTTTAAATGTAAATAGATGTAACTCTAGTTTTGGTCATTATTTACCATTATCCTTGGTTATACGTATTCACATTTGAAAAAAATCAATGAAATTGGAATATTATGTCATTATAAGTTATTCATACTTATGATGCTTAATTTATTTTTCTATATCAAACACTTTGTGCTCACGTCTCAAAGTCTTAATGTCAAAATCAGCTTCAATAAATGATTCTCGAGAACACTTTGCCAAACCTGGGCTCATGGTATGGAATTAGGCATCTAGGTAACATGCATTTTTAACTCTTGACTCTATGCTTAGATGTGCATCTCTTTTCATACATTGTGAGTCTAATAAATTCTTATTCCATTTTAATAATTCCTCATTCCATTTTCTCCCAAACGTTGGTGAATAGAACACGAGTTCATGGAACTATATAGGTAACATCCATTTGTATAGCACATTTGGAGTCATCTCGACTATCTTTCATTTTTATTTTCATCTCTTTCATCACTTTTTACATTCTCATATGCTTGGTTTTATGTGGCTTTCTAAGCCATTACACCATCACATGTATGTTTAATCCCACTTGCTTTAACGTATTTGATGGATTATATCTTTGAGCTATTTTGCCTACCAATTACCCATGATAGGGAACAACATTAGAACAACATCAGAATCAAATCAGCTCTACAAGGGCAAACCATTACTTATTCTTTACCAATGATCAAAATTATCTCTATTAGGGCACAACTATTTTATCATTATCAAATCTACTCTATTGGGGAACTTCTTATTATCTTCTCTTTTGAGACCCCATTATAGTGTTGTTTACCTTCTTGAAGTAGAACTTTCTCTCTTTTCCTCTAATTCTAAGCACTCCACACTACTACCCATGATGGCAATATTTTACTGTGTAACTTGTCTCAAGATTGATCAATGATGTAAGCTCGCAACTTGCACTCTCAAATTAGGTGCATTTAAAGTGTGTCCCTTACATGTTTGGATTGAATCCTTCCCATTAACCCCATCTATGAGGCCTATTATACCTCTAATTATATTTTGATTATTGATGGTAATCACATGTGAAAGTATTAGCCCATTTGGATGTGATACATTCTATGGGTTAATCTCTCACATTCTCTCTCTTTTCAAGATTCCATCCTTCTCTTTCATCTTAGTATGTACTCTCAAGCGGGCATCATAGGTCTGTTCCAATTTCTTCTTGATAACTCTTTTCCTCAAAAAGATGTTTCTTCATGTGAATATCTCATTATGCCTTCTCAAATGGAGGGAAAAACATTATGGGTCTATTCCAATTTCTTCTTGACAACTCTTTTCAATGAAAATATGTTGCTTCACCTAAATTTCTCATTATGCCTTCTAACACGAGGGTAAAATTTATACATCCAACTCCTAACACCTTTTGTGTTAAAATTATCATTTTTATTCGATTTTCACTCAAATACACATTTTAGGCTAAAATACATAAAACACCCTAAATGGTTCGAACTTGCCATTTAAAAGTGCCAATTTAGGTTAATGTATCCCTAAATGGGGAAATGCATTTTATGGGATAAATCAATTTGATTGGATCATTTTGATTCAAAATGAAGATTTCACCTTTTTGTGCTCTCGATCACTCTTTTCATCTAATTCATTGGTGTACATCACATACCTTTATTATTTTGTGTTGACAACATACTAAATGGGAATATGGTTCCAATGCATCTAATGTCACCTTCTAATTATTTTTGATTCAAATTATGAGCCAATAATATGAATTTATAACCATTTTAATTTATTGAGGGCCAATTTAAAAATAATTGCAGAAATTTTGATTAACCTTGTTTAAGGCTAATTGATCTAAATCAAGAGCTTAAGTCAATTTTCCATGAGAGTTGTTGAATATTTATCTTTTTTAAATTGATTTATATTAATTGTATCACCTAGTGACATCATTTCTTGGGAAGACATCCCTAGGCCATAAATGCCATAAATATTAGGATTATGGGTCTCCCATGCCTCATTAATGACCCTCCATGCCTATGCAATATCCCATCTTCCAAATTTATGAGGAAGATAATTACATATTTAATTACAAATATTGAATTAATCCTCAACCAAACATATTCATCTCAATATGGATGGATCAATTTGATTCTGGTCATTCTTTAAAATATATAAATAGAGAGGCTATGGACATCATTTTTAATCTTGATTTGTGCAAAGTTATCACGTTTAATTGTCTCCATAATCCTTTGAATTTGATGATTGATTTTATATGAAATCTTTATTAATAGGATATTTTAGTGATTCCAAATCATGAGCCTACATTTTACAAGGAGTTCTTGAAGCATTGGATGAGTTGGCCACCATTATTATTGAAGACAAGATCTCTTGATCAAGGGATAACATAGTTTTGATCATTGGTATGGTGAATCCATTTGGGAAGGTAATATGATGTTACATTCTTTCATTTTTTTCGTGCTATCCTTTGTAATTCCCACATGATTATATAGGCTTAATTTGGTTTATTCTTATGCATTCTTCCTTTAATTTATTGGACTAATGTTTGACTAATCATGTTATGTAATCCTCTCTAAACACACCACTTGATTGGACTACCTTCATCTGACAATGCAATGCTAGTAATTGAAGTCCATATCACTCCTTAATACACATTAGCAAAGCAATTGGTCAAATAAAATTCAATCACAAGATTTACAAAGTTTACATCCTATTAGAAAATACTTCACATGGTATGCTAAACATAAGATCAAATACCTATGGTTAAAGATATTTCCAATGGGCATCTTATGAAATTATCCCACCATTTACATAATGAAAAGGAGCTATCAACTTATGTAAACAAATTATAAATATCTATAAAAGTTATTATATTTTAGTGAAATGTTTACAGTGGATAATAATCACTACTATGCCCTATGTTCTATAGCCATCTTGAATATAGAGCATATCATTATTTGGAAAAGGGATAATTTCTACCGAACCCATCCTTTATCAAAACTAAGGGAACATAACTACGAGTTGATATCCCATATCATAAGTATAAAAAAACATACATATACTAAGTGTTTAATCTATTAAACACCATGATGTGATATTTAAATTATTAATTAAATATAAATGTCCCTTTTTATTTAACATGACTATGTTATAGTATTTATTGAGATGGGGATATAAAACCTTCATCCTTGATATGGGCTTTAGCTATATATGGTGACACCATAGTTATTTCAATGATTGGCTAGTATTCCCACTTTCCCATAGACTTGTTAATAAATCAAATCACCAACTGAATTAATCTATGTTTTTATTAATTTACAGCAATAGTTTATAAAATAAAGACACAAGATTACAAGTATAAATAGATATATAAATTTAAATAGATCACAAACAAGAGGTTGTCTTAATATTAAAGTAAGTTGATATCAAATTAAGTCAAGATCACAAAACAAATATGATATTAAGGTAAAATGATTAATTTTTGTTTGAAACCATGCTAAGTGAATAACTATAATAAAAAAATTCAACACATTATTTCACTTATTTGGCTAAGAGGTACTCCATTTTATTTTTTTTGTGGATGTTTCAATGCAAGTCAGCTTTTTTAAATAGCGATGTCAAACATAAACCATGGTTCAATTAAATATATTATTACCAAATTCTATGTTAACCAATTACATACTTCATTGGTGGAAATAGTGATGACATCATAGAGATCTACTTAATATTAACTAGTCTATGGTGATACCAATAATAGAATCTAATTGTAGCATTTTCCTCAAGCTTTAGTTGTGTAATTTTTTAGTTATACGGTTATTGACTATTTTTCAATACGTTGCATACTAAATGAAGTGACATAGTGACTTGTATAATTATGGTTAAGATGTGTAACTTTAGTGACTGTAGGGATAGAAGAATAATGGTGAACCACACACACATAGGAATAATTTATGTATAGTTGGAATAGGAAATTAATCTGTATATCAAATGGTTGAGTTCATACACTATGGTTTGATGCTATACTATGCATATAATAGTTTAAAAAAATGTATTTGGTTATTGATTTAAAAAACACATTTCCTAATCTTTTCTAAATAGTTTATTCCATAAACTTGGTCGATGCATAATCATTTATTGTTTCAATTTCTAACATCATTGAGATAAGAACAGAATATTGTTACTCAATTATTTTCTACCCTTAATAGATTGATGCATCCATAATATATGCAAAGGGAAATATATCTAATATATTTATTCAAGGATTCCCTTTAGTGCATCTTAACCATATGTAGATAAGTTTTTACTCATAATTCTATTTATATATAAAATTAATAACCAGGTTTGAAACAAATAATTACACTCCAAGTACCATGATTTAACTAATAATTCCATACACTTACTTAGCTAAGTTTATATAACTAAAATCATACACAAAAATCATTAAAAATTGATGTATAATTGAAAACACCACCTACCTATTAGATTTACTAATTTTCTTGTTTGTTCTCCCTATGCTTTACCTTGGTTTCCTCTTCTGGCCTCCACTTTCTCCATTACATAAGATTATCTCTTTTATAACTCTTTCCCTATGAAAAATAGGTGCAACTTCATCTTTTTATATATTTTAATTTTTTTGTTATTGTTATTTTTAATATATTTAGCTCTCTTTAGATTTACTAAATTTTAATTTTTTATTTAATTTTTTGTGATTTATTGTCTTTTCTTTTTTTCCTCATTTTCAATTATATTTCTATTTTATTAATATATTTTAATATGTAATATTAAAACTCCATAATTTTATTAAATTAACATCTAAATATGATATAGTGAATTCAAATTATAATTTCAAAATATACAAATAACTTATATTTTAAATTTAATTTTGCCAAAATTGTTCCTCCCATTATTAAGAAAAAAACATGCCTAACATGCAAAAGAATTCAGTATGATATTCTTACTTACTATGAGAAACCATAGAGATAAACACTCCAAGAAACTAATAAACACACCATAAACAACTATTTTTAATGCATTTCTACCATGTGCAGACTATTGTGATGTGTGCAAAGTTTTATCAGCTCTTTATCGACCTTTGGTGTCTCCATCTACATCACCCTCTATAATGATACTCTCCCTCTGACATGATTTAAGGTGTTATGCCCCTAACATACCACATGCATTAGGATAGGAATAACCAAATTGTGGTTTACTTATCCCTCTTTGATGATATATCATGTTTCTTTATGCATTCATTTTGTTAGTAGATCGGCCTATGGAGTAACCATGGCCTAGATAGACTATATATAGGAGGTAGTGGGTAATTATTTATCTTCATATTATGAATTCTACTCTTATTGAAACTTGTGGAGGTTTTCCCCTCAAAGTGGCTTGAATATTATCATATATTCTAATATATTTCAGTCATATTACGATCTATTTCTGCTATTCTACTTTATTGTTGAAGTAATTTCATTACAAGTGGTATCAGAGTTGTAATTTGGGCAATATTGTGGGTGAAACCCTTATTTTTTTAAATTTGGATATATATAAAAAATAGTTTGAATTTATCTAAAATTTTTTACTAGATGTGATAAATCATTAAATTAAGCTTTCATTAAAATTTCAGCTCATTTTCATCTGTTTTACAAAAGTTATCGCCATTTTAGGGTTTTTCATAAGAGTGCTCTATAGTGTGTAATTCAAAGGATTATTATGAGTTATTTATATTTTTATAAATATTGGAAAAATGTGGCTTGTTTATTTTATTTATATGTTTTGATTTGAGGTTGACATAAGTTTAAAATCACTTGGTCAAAGTTGGGTCAAAAGTGCCAATCAGGGTCGACATCGTAAGGCCTTTTATGGTAGGTCCACAAACTCAAGGTTGAGGAAAGGGTGTTGAAACTCTAGGTAAAAATCCTAACAAACTAGAGATGGATTTAGAAGGGGGATCTACTAGATACTTTGTACCAGGGTTCTCTAACATAGATCACAAAGTAAGCCAACTTGACTATAATGTGCAAGGCATCCAAAGTGAGGTGCAAGGCATATAATCTAATATGAAATCCATACAAGATAGTTTGGTAGATATAATGATGGCTTTGATAAATAATAAATGAAATCATCTAGCTAGCACTATTGAACAAACCCACCAATGTGGTTCTCCTAACTAGTCTACTTGAAATCCAACTACATTGCCACAGAGGAACCTATTACCAAAGGTGGATATGCGTAAATTAGATGGAAAATATCCACTCAATTGGATGAACCAAATGGATAATTTTTTTAATTTGCATCATATACTAGGTGGATAAATTTTTTCCATGGAATGCTTGTGCCTTGAACCTGATCAATTCATTTGGTATCGATGGTTGTGTGCTCAAAAGAAAAAGATGATTCTAAGTGTCACGTCGTCAGATTATATAGAGGAGATGCAATTAAAATGGCAATAGTGTGACAGAGAATTACTTCGGACAACTAGAAAAATTGTGACAAACTGGCTCCATCAAGGATTATATTCATCATTTTCAAAACCTATCTTTTCTAAGGAGTACATGAATGACCTATTTTTGGATAATTTCTAAGGAGAACTTGAATGATCTAATTTTGGATAATTTCTAAGGAGAACTTAAATGACCTATTTGTGGGTGGACTCAAGGACCATATTCAACATGAGGTATGCATGTTTAATCCACTTAAAGTTTTTGATTCTATTATCATGTCACACAAAGCTAAGGAAAAATTCATAGACAAAAAGAAGTAGCCATTCACTCACTTCAAATATCATAGCATATTGACACCAAAATTTCCTCCACCTACCAGATTGACTCGTTAGAAAATTGAAGAGGAGAATGAAAAAGGATTATGTTTCAATTGGGACAACAAGTGGAGCAAAGGACATAGATGTGCTAAGAAGAAGTTATTCTACATTGAGGGATCTAATGAAGATGAAGAAAAAGATGATGCCTCCAATGATGATGAGGAAGAGATAGAGGAGGTACTTGAAGATTCCTAACCTACAATTTCTCATCATGCACTTGAAGCTATTAGCACTCCACAAATTCTTAAGGTGGTGGGTTTCTTCGAGAAACACAAGGTGATAGTGTCGATTGATTCAGGGATCACACATAACTTCATCAACCATAAGTTAGCCACTCAATTGAACTATTTCATCTACCTAGCACCAAAATTTTAGGTCATGATTATAGATGTTGGCACAATTAATTGTTCAGGCAAATGAAATAGTATTAAGATTTCTATGGGTGAGTACAATCTTGACTCTCCTATGTTTGTTATTCCCATGGGTAGCACATGCTTTTTTTTGGATTGTAATGGCTCATAACCTTGGGTTCCATTAAGATGAACTTGTAGGAACTATTCACATGCTTTCATTCTGAAGGTAGGAAAATTGAACTACATGGATTACAGGCAAAATCTTTGTAATTGATTAGTTCACATCAGATGACCAAGATGCTAAAAATGGGGGCAAAGGGAATTATTTCATGATTATGTTCCTTAGAAGTTTAACCCACACATGCATCTACACATCTTAATCTACAGATGATTCTTGATGACCACCCATCTATTTTGGGGCCATGCCAAAATGACTACCACTAAAAAGAGAACATGATCATGCCATTTAACTACTTCCAGGGAGTCAACCACCAAATATCAGACCATTTAGATATCCATATGCATAGAAGAGTGAAATCAAAAAGATGGTCCATGATATGCTAGAGGCAAGGATCATCATGCACAACCAAAGTGCATATTCATCACCAATGGTTATGGTGCGGAAGAAGCATGACACATGGAGGATGTGCCCAAATTATAGGGAACTCAACAAGTACACCATCAAAGATAAGTTTCATATTCTAGTAATTGATGATTTAATTGATGAGTTGTATGGTGCTAATTATTTCACAAAATTGGATCTTCACTTGAGGTACCATCAAATTAGAATCAAGGATGAAGATGTTAATAAAACTACTTTTAGAATGCGTGAAGGCCATTATGAGTTTTTGGTAATGCCCTTTGCTCTTAAAAATGCACCATCTACTTTTTAGAGCTTGATGAACACTATTTTTAGGCCTTTTTAAACCAAGATTGTGTTGGTTTTATTTGATGACATATTGATTTATAGTCAGACATAGGAAGCACATCTACAACATGTGAAACACGTGTTGATAGTTTTGGACAAGCATCAACTTTATGTGAAGCCATACAAATGTGATTTTAGAGTACAGGAGGTAAAGTACCTAGGTCACATTATTTACCATGAAGGTGTAAAAGTTGATACCCAGAAGATCAAAGCTATGATGGAATGGCCCATGGTAAAAAATCTCAAAAACATCGTAGGGTTCCTAAAACTAATAGGTTACTACCAAACATTTGTGAATTGTTATTTTAACATAACAACTCCACTCACTACATTGATAAATAAGGATGCCTTCCATTAGAATGATGCTACCGTCAAAGAATTTGAGAAACTAAAAGTAGCTATGTACACCACACCAATTTTGGCTACTCCAAACTTCTCCAAGACATTCATTGTTGAATGTGATACTTTTGGATCTGGGTTGGGAGTAGTACTAATGTAGGAAGGAAGACCCATTACATTTGAGAGTCATAAATTCAAAGTTATGAATCTACACAAACATGTCTATGAGAAAGAAATGATGGTTATTCTTCATGCAGTTAAACAATGGAGGCCCTATTTGATGGGTTCACACTTTAAGGTGAAAATGAATCATGATAGTCTCAAATACTTTCTGGAGAAAAGATTATTATCTGAGGAACAAAAAAGTGGTTAACCAAAATGTTGGGTTATGATTTTGAAATCATCTACAAGAAGGGTAAAGATAATGTAGTAGTAGATGCACTATCCAGACAAGATACATCCATGGAAGCATTACTTTGTGCAATGTCCATGTTGAAAGCAAATTGGGTGGATGAAGCCACTTTATAATAGAAGCAAGACAAAGATACATAGGTTCTGATTTAGAATCTCTAGCAAGGTACTTTAGCCTCTAAGAAATTTGAATGGAAAGGTAATGTTCTATGGTATAAGGGTAGGTTATACTTATATAATGATTCAGAGCTTAAGCATAAGATTCATGTGGAGTTGCATGCACTTCCAATTGGGGGATACTCAGGGTTCTTGAAAAATTATGATAGAATTAAGAAAGAATTATTTTGGGAAGGACTCAAGGGATATGTATAATTTTTTTTGGTAGAATGCTTGATATGCCAACAAAATAAAGGTGAGATAGTTAAGACCCCAGGTCTGTTACAACCATTAGCAATTCCTAGTCAAAGGTGGGAGGAGATTTCTATGGATTTCATCACAGGGTTGCCTTGTTTTGAAGGTAAAAATGTTATCTTGGTCACTATAGAAAATCTTACAAAATATGCCCATTTTTGTGCTCTCTCACACCCATTTTTAGCAAGTACAATAACATCTATTTTTCTGGAGGTACTTATAAAATTACATGGAACCCTAAAAATAATTGTAAGTGATCATGATCCTATTTTCACTAGTGATTTTTGGACTAAACCATTTTCCTATTTGGGTACTCAGCTAGCTCATGGCTCATCTTACCACCCCCAATCTGATGGACAAACAAAAGTGGTTAACAAATGTTTAGACGGGTATCTCTATTGTTTTGTATCAGATAAATATGAATGTTGGGTTAAATAGCTACCACTTATAGAATAGTGGTATAACACATATTTCCATACCTCATCTGAAATGTCTCTATTTCTAGCACTATATGGTTACCATCCACCTTCCATCACTTCTTCATTAAAGGTGCAAACCAAGGTTTGAGATGTGGAGGAGCACATTTAGCATCAATAAGAGGTTTTGGCTAGTTTGAGAGAGAATTTGACCTTGGCAAAAAATATTATGAAGCAAAAAGAAGATCAACACCATAGTGAACAAAATTTGGAGGTGGGTGACTGGGTATTTGTATGTTTGCAGCCTTACAAGTAGATGTCCTTAAACCAATAGAAAAAAGGATAACAAACTTGCTTGTAAATATTATGGCCCTTATTAGGTTTTGAAAAAAATTGGAAGTGTGGCTTACAAGATCAAGTTACCTCATTCATCTTGTATACACCTAGTATTTCATGTTTCCTATTTGAATAAGGGCATTGGAAAAAAAATTCAGCCCAGACAGAGCTCCCAGAACTAGATGAAGAAGGATGAGTCATTTTAGAACTAGAGAAGATCATCCAAAAATGTACTAAGAAGTTGAGAACTAGAGAGATTAGGAAATATCTAATCAAGTAGAATAACTTGAGAATTGAAGATGTAACTTGTGAAGGTGAAGATATTCTACAACAACATCCATAGTTGTTTAATGTTAAGGACAATGTTAGTTTGAAGGGGAAAGGCATGTTGCACCCCTAACCTATCACATGTATTAGGATACGAATATCTGAATTGTGGCTCACTTATCCATTTTTGATGATATATCACATTTATCTATGCATTCATTTGGTTAGTAGGTTGGCCTATGGATTAACCATGGCCTAGATAGACTATATATAGGAGGTAGTGGGTAATTATTTATCATCATATTGTGAATTATGCTCTTATTGAAACTTGTAGAGGTTGCCCCCTAAAAGTGGCTTGTATATTATCATATATTATGATATTATTTTAGTCATATTGGGATCTATTTCTTTTATTCTACTTTATTGTTGAAGTAATTTCATTATAATTTGTATCAGAACTATGATTTGGGCAATCTTATGGGTTAAACCCTAATTTTTTAAATCTAGATATATGTAAAAACTATTTGTGAATTTATATAAAATTTTATTATTAGAGGTGTTAAATAATTACATTTATCTTCCATTAAAATGTTATCTCATTTGGATCTATTTTACTAAAGTTATCACCATTTTAGTGTTTTTCATAAAATTACTCTATATTGCATAATTCAAATATTTTTTTTTAGTTATTTACATTTTTGGAAATAATAGAAAAAGTGGGATAGGGTATGTTTTTTGTAATTTTTGATTTAATGTAGATATAATTCTAAAATATCTTGGTCAAAGTTGCATCAAAAGTGTCAATTAGGGTCGACATCGTAAAGCCTTTTATGGTAGGTCCACAAACTCAGGGCCGAGGAAAGGGTGCTAAAAATCCATGTAAAAATCCTAACAAGGAAGAGATGGAGTTAGAAGGGGGTGTAATAGATCCTTTGTACCAGGGTTCTTTGACATAGATCATGAAGTGATCCTGCTTAACTATAGTGTGCAAGGCATTCAAAGTGAGGTGCAAGGAATACAATCTAATATGAAATCCATATAAGATAGTTTGGTAGATATCATGATGGATTTGATAAATAATTAGTCAAATCATCTAGCTATCACTATTGGACAACCCCACTAGGGAGGCTCTCCCAACCAGTCTACTTCAAATCCAACTACATTGCCATAGAGGATCCTGTTACCAAAGGTGGATATGCACAAATTTGATGGAAAACATCCAGTAAATTGGATTAAACAAATGGATATTTTTTTTATTTGCATTAGATCCCAGGTGGATATAAGGTTACCATGGCATCCTTGTATCATGAACCTAATCAATTCATTTGCTATCGATGGTTGTGTGCTCAAAACAAAAAGATGACTCTCAGTGTCACCTAGTTAGTTTTTACAGAAGAGCTGAAATTACACTATGGCAATAGTGTGATAGACAATTAAATTAGCCAAATGGAAAAATTATGATAGACTAGCTTTGTCAAGGATTATATTCATCATTTTTAGAACCTATCCTAATGTGTAGAGATAATTTTTGAGGAGAACTTGAATGACCTATTTTGGGTAGACTCAAGGACCACATTCAACATGAGGTATGCATATTTAATCCACTTAATATTTTATATTATATTATCATGTCATGTAGAGCTGAGGAAAAATTCATAGCCAATAAGAAGCAACCATTCATTCACTTCAAATATCATAGCATATCACCACCAACATTTCCTCCACCTACCATATTGACCCCTCAACAAATTGAAGAGAATCATGCAAAAGGATTATGTTTTAGTTATGATAGCAAGTGGAGAAAAGGACATAGATGTCTTGAGAAGAATTTATTCTACATTGAGGGATCTAATGAAGATGAAGAAGAAAATGATTCCTCTAATGATGTTGAGGAAGAGATAGAGGAGGTACCTAAAGATTCCCAACCTACAAACTCTTGTCATGCACTTGTAGGCATTAACACTCCAAAAACTCTTAAGGTGGTGGGTTTCCTAAAGAAATAGAAGGTGACATTATTTATTGATTCAGGGAGTACACATAAATTCATCAACCATAATTTGGTGACTTGATTGAACTATTTCATCTACCCAACACCAAAATTTCATGTCATGATTATAGATGGTGGCAAAATTAATTATTTAGGAAAATTCCATAATATTAATCTTGATATGGGTGAGTACAATCTTGATTCTCTTATGTTTTCTATTCCCATGGGTAGCATAGACATTATTTTGGGAGTCCAATGGCTCACAACCTTGGGTACCATTGAGATGAACTTCAATGAAATATTCATGCACTTTCACTTTGAAGGTATGAAAATTGAACTATGTGGATTACAGGAAACATCTCCTTAATTGATTAGTTCACATTAGATGACCAAGATGCTAAAAAAGGGGGTAGAGGGAATTATTGCATGATTTTGTTTCATAGAAGTTCAACTGACACAGGCATCTACACATCGTGATCTATAGATGATTCTTGATGACTACCCATCTATTTTTGGGGCCATGTCAAAAGGACTACCACCAAAAAGAGAACATGATCATGCCATTCAACTACTTCTAGGGAGTCAACCAACAAATATCAGACCATATAGATATCCATATGAACAAAAGAGTGAAATTGAAAATATGGTCCATGAGATGCTAGGGGCAAGGATCATTAAGCATAGCCAAAGTGCATATTCATCACCAGTGGTCACAGAGTGGAAGAAGGATGACACAATGAGGATGTGCCTAGCTTACAGGGAACTCAACAAGTACACTGTCAAAGATAAGTTTCCTATTCTAGTAATTGATGATTTACTTGATGAGTTACATGGTGCTAGTTATTTCACAAAATTGGATCTTCACTCAAGGTACCATCAAATTAGAATCAAGGATGAAGATGTTCATAAAATTACTTTTAGAATGCATGAGGGCCATTATGAGTTTTTGGTAATGCCCTTTGGTCTTACAAATGCACCATCTACATTTTAGGGCTTGATGAACACTATTTCTAAGCCTTTTTAAAGGAAGTTTGTGTTGGTTTTCTTTGACAACATATTGATTTATACTCAGACATAGGAAGCACATTTGCAACATGTGAAATAGGTGTTGATAGTTTTGAAGAAGCATTGGATTTATGCGAAGCCATTGAAATGTACTTTTAGAGTATAGGAGGTAGAGTACCTAGGTCACATTATTTCTCATGAAGGTGCCAAAGTTGATACCTAGAAGATTAAAGCTATGATGGAATGGCTGATGCCAAAAACTCTCAAAAACCTCTGAGGGTTCCTAAGACTAACTACTACCGAAGATTTGTGAAAGGTTATAGAAGCATATCAGCTCCACTCACTGCATTGCTCAATAAGGATTCCTTCCATTGGAATGATTCTACCACCAAATCATTTAAGAAAATAAAAGTAGTTATGTGCACCACTCTAGTTTTGGCTACTCTAGACTTCTCAAAGACATTCACTATTGAATGTGATACATTTAGATCCAGGTTGGGAGAAGTATTAATGCAGGATTGAAGACCCATTTCATTTGAGAATCATCAATTCAAAGGTACAAATATACAAAAAACTATCTATGAGAAATAAATGATGGCTATTCCTCATGTAGTTAAATAATGGAGGCCCTATCTAATGGGTAGACACTTTAAGGTTTAAACATATCATGATAGTCTCAAATAATTTTTGGAGAAAAGATTATCATCTAAGGAACAACAAAAGTGGATAACCAAAATGTTGGGTTATGAATTTTAAATCATCTACAAGAAGGGTAAAGATAATGTAGTAGCACATCCACTATCCAAATGGGATACATCCACAGAAGCATTACTTCATGCAATGTCCATGTTGAAATGAAATTGGGTGGATAAAGCTAGTTTAGAATAGGAGTATGATAAGGATACATAGGTTCTGATTCAAAACATCTATCAAGGTACTTTAGCCTCTAAGAAATTTGAATGGATAGGTAATGTCCTATGGTATAAGGGCATGTTATACTTGTACAAAGATTTAGAGCTTAAGCATATGATTCTTGCCGAGTGGCATGCACCTCCAATTGGGGGACACTCAGGGTTCTTGAAAACTTATTATAGAATTAAGAAATAATTATTTTGGAAAGAACTCAAGGAATATGTATAAAATTTTGTGGTAGAATGCTTGATATGGCAAAAAAATTAAGGTGAGATAGTTAAGACCTCAGGTCTATTACAACTGTTACGAATTCCTAGTCAAAAGTGGGAGGAGGTTTCTATGGATTTCATCATAGGGTTACCTTGTTCTAAATGCAAGAATGTTATCTTGGTCACTATGGACAAACTTAAAAAATATGCCCATTTTTGTGCTCTCTCACACCCATTTTTATCAAGTACAATAACATCTACTTTTCTGGAGGTAGTTATAAAATTGCACGGAACCCTAAAAATAATTGTGAGTGATCATGATCCTATTTTCACTGGTAATTTTTGGACTAAACTATTTTCCTATTTGGGTACTCAGCTAGCTCATGGCTCATCTTACCACCCCCAATTTGATGGACAAATAGAAGTGGTTAACAAATGTTTAGAGGGGTATCTCTATTGTTTTGTATAAGATAAATAGGAATGTTGAGTTAAATGGCTACCACTTAAAAAATGGTGGTATAACACATATTTTCATATCTCATTTAAAATGTCTCTATTTCTAGCACTATATGGTTACCATCCATCTTACATCACTTCTTCATTAAAGGTGCAAACCAATATTTGAGATGTGGAGGAGCACATTCAACATCAATACGAGGTTTTGGCTAGTTTGAGAGAGTTTTTGGCCTTGGCACAAAATAGGATGAAGAAAAAAGTAGGTCAACACCACAGTGAACAAAATTTTTAGGTGGGTGATTGGGTATTTATACATTTACAGCCTTACAAATAGATGTCCTTAAAGCAATATAAAAAAGACAACGAACTTGCTCCTAAATGTTATGGCCCTTATTAGGTCCTACAAAAAATTGGAAGTGTGGCTTACAAGATCAAGTTACCTCATTCATCTTGTATATACCTAGTATTTCATGTTTCCTATTTGAATAAGGTCATTGGACAAAAAATTTCAGCCCAGACAGAGCTCCCATAACTAGATGTAGAAGGATGAGTCATTTTGGAACTAGAGAAGATCATCCAAACACATACTAAGAAGTTGAGAACCAGAGAGATTAGGGAATATTTGATCAAGTGTAATAACCTAAGCATTGAAGTTGAAACTTAGGAAGGTGAAGATATTCTACAACATCCATAGTTGTTTAATGTTGAGGACAACATTAGTTTGAAGGGGAAGGGCATGTTACACCCCTAACCTATCACATGTATTAGGATAGGAATAGGTGACTTGTGGATCACTTATCCCTCTTTGATTCCATATCAAATTTATCTATGCATTATTTTAGTTAGTAGGTTGGCTTATGGAGTAACCATGGCCTAAATAGATTATATATAGGAGATAGTGGGTAATTGTTTATCATCATATTGTGAATTTTTCTCTTATTGAAACTTGTGTAGGTTGCTCCCTCAAAGTGGCTTGTCTATTATCATATGTTATGATATATTTTATTCATATTGGGATCTATTTCTACTATTCTACTTTATTATTGAAGTAATTTCATTACAATTGGTATTAGAGCTATGATTTGGGCAATCTTGTGGGTGAAACCTTAATTTTATAAATGTAGATATGTCTACAACCCAGTTGCAAATTTATCTACAATTTTATTAATGGAGGTGATAAATCATTACGTTATTCTTTCATTAAAATTTTAGCTAATTTGGATCTATTTTACTAAAGTTATCACCATTTTAATGTTTTTCATAAAATTTCTCTATAGTGAATAAGTCAAAGCATTTTTTTGAGTTATTTACATTTTTTGAAAGCTTAGGAAAATTTGTCTATGGTATGTTCTTTGTATGTTTTGATTTGATGCAAACATAAATCCAAAATCTCTTCATCAAAGTTGCATCCAAAGTGTCAATCAGGGTCAAAATCGTAAAGTCTTTTGTGTCATGTCCACAAACTTAGGGCCAAAGAAAGGGTGCTAAAACTATAGGTAAAACTCCTAACAAGGAAGAGATGGAGTTAGAAGGGGGATGTACTAGATCCTTTGTACTTGAGTTCTCTAACATAGATCACAAAGTGAGATACCTTGACTATAGTGTGCTAGGCATTCAAAGTGAGGTGCAAGGCATACAATCTAATATGAAATCCATACAAGATAGTTTGGTAGATATCATGATGGCTTTCATAAATAATCAGTCAAATAATCTAGCTATCAATATTTTACAACCCCACTAGTGTGGTTCTCCCAACCAATCTACTTCAAATCCAACTACATTGCCATAGAGGAACCTGTTACCAAAGGTGGATATGTGAAAAATTGATGGAAATGATCCACTAAATAGGATCCACCAAATGGACAATTTTTTTGATTTGCATCAGATCCTAGGTGGATACAAGGTTACCATGGCATCTTTGTATCTTGAACCTGATCAATTCATTTGATATTGATGGTTGTGTGCTCAAAAGAAAAAGATGACTCTCAGTGTCAACTAGTCATTTTTTTAGAGGAGCTACAATTACACTATGGCAATAGTGTGATAGAGAATTACTTTAGCCAACTAGAAAAATTATGACAGACTAGCTTCGTCAAGGATTATATTCATCATTTTTAGAACCTATCCTTATGTGTAGAGATAATTTTTGAGGATAACTTGAATGACCTATTTTGGGTGGACTCAAGGACATCATTCAACATGAGGTACGCATGTTTAATCCACTTAATATTTTTGAGTCTATTATCATGGCATGCAGAGCTGAGGAAAAATTCATAGCCAATAAGAAGTAACCATTCATTCACCTCAAAGATCATAGCATATTGACACCAACATTTCCTCCACCTACCATATTGACCCCTCAACAAATTGAAGAGAAGAGTACAAGAGGATTATGTTTCAGTTGTGACAGCAAGTGGAGCAAAAGACATGGATGTGCTAAGAATAAGTTATTATACATTGAGGGATCCAATGAAGATGAAGAAGAAGATGATTCCTCTAATGATAATGAGGAAGTGATAGAGGAGGTACCTGAAGATTCCCAGCCGATAGTCTCTTGTCATGCACTTTTAGGTATTAACACTCCATAAACTCTTAAGGTGGTGGGTTTCCTCAATAAATAGAAGGTGATAGTGTTGATTGATTCAAGGAGCACACATAAATTCATCAACCATAAGTTGGACACCTTATTGAACAATTTCATGTACCCAACACCAAAATTTCATGTCATGATTGCAAATGGTGGCACAATTGATTGTTTAGTCAAATGCCTTAGTATTAAGCTTGATATGGGTGAGTACAATCTCGATTCTCCTATGTTTTCTATTCCCATGAGAAGCACAGACACTCTTTTGGGAGTCCAATGGCTCACAACCTTGGGTACCATTGAGATGAACTTCTAAGAACTATTCATGAGATTTCACTTTGAAAGTAGAAAAATTGAACTACATGGATTACAGGAAAAATATCCTTAATTGATTAGTTCACATCAGATGACCAAGATGATAAAAAAGGGGGTAGAGGGAATTCTTGCATGATTATGTTCCATAAAAGTTCAACCCACATAGGCATCTACACATCGTGATCTTTAGATGATTTTTGATGACCACCCATCTATTCTTGGGGCCATGCTAAATGACTACCACCAAAAAGAGAATATGATCATGCCATTCAACTACTCTCAGCGATTCAACCACCAAATATCAAACCATATAGATATCCATATGAACAAAAGAGTGAAATTAAAAATATGGTCCATCAGATGTTGGAGGCAAGGATCATTAAGCACAGCCAAAGTGCATATTCATCACCAGTGGTCATGGTGTGGAAGAAGGATGACACAATTAGGATGTGCCTAGTTTATAGGGAACTCAACAAGTACACCATCAAAGATAAGTTTCTTATTCCAGTAATCGATGATTTACTTGATGAGTTACATGGTCTTAATTATTTCGCAAAATTAGATCTTTACTCAGGGTACTATCAAATTAGAATCAAGGATGAAGATGTTCATAAAATTGATTTTAGAATGCATGAGGGCCATTATGAGTTTTTGGTAATGCCCTTTGGTATTACAAATGCACCATATACTTTTTAGAGCTTGATGAACACTATTTTTAAGCCTTTTTAAGGAAGTTTTTGTTGGTTTTATTTGATGACATATTGATTTATAGTCAGACATAGGAAGCACATCTACAACATGTGAAATAGGTGTTGATAGTTTTGGAGAAGCATCAGCTTTATGTGAAGCCATCTAAATGTAATTTTAGAGTACAAGAGGTAGAGAACCTAGGTCACATTATTTCCCATGAAGGTGTCAAAGTTGATACCTAGAAGATCAAAGCTATGATGGAATGGCCCATGCCAAAAACTCTCAAAAACCTCTAAGAGTTCCTAAGACTAACAAGTTACTACCAAAGATTTGTGAAAGGTTATGGTAGCATAGTGGCTCCACTCACTGCATTGATAAATAAAGATGCCTTCCATTGGAATGATATACCACCAAAGAATTTGAGAAACCAAAAGTAGCTATGTGCACCATTCTAGTTTTGGCTACTCTAGACTTCTCAAAGACATTGACTATTGGATGTGATGCTTTTGGATCTAGGTTGGGAGAAGTACTAATGCAGGAAGGAATACCCATTGCATTTGAGAGTCATTAATTCAAAGGTAAAAATATAAAAAAACCTATCTATGAGAAAGAAACGATGGCTATTCTTCATGTAGTTAAATAATAGAGGCCTTATCTAATGGGTAGACACTTTAAGGTGAAAACAGATCATGATAGTCTCAAATAATTTTTACAATAAATATTATCATCTGATGAACAACAAAAGTGGGTAACCAAAATGTTGGGTTATGATTTTGAAATCATCTACAAGAAGGGTAAAGATAATGTAGTAGCAGCTGCACTATCCAGATGGGATACATCCACATAAGCATTAATTTGTGTAATGTTCATGTTGAAAGCAAATTGGGTGGCTGAAACCAGGTTAGAATGGGAGCAAGATAAGGATGCACAGGTTCTAATTCAAAATATCTAGTAAGGTACTTTATCCTCTGTCAAATTTTAAGGGAAAGGTAATGTCCTATGGTATAAGGGTAGGCTATACTTGTGCAAAGATTCAGAGCTTAAGCATAAGATTCTTACAGAGTTGCATGTATCTTCAGTTGGGGGACATTAGGGTTCTTGAAAACATATCACATAGTTAAGATAATTATTTTAGGAAGGACTCAAGGGATATGTACAAAAGTTTGTGGTAGAATGCTTGATATGTCAATAGAATAAAGGTGAAATAGTTAAGACCCTGGGTCTATTACAACCATTAGCTATTCCTAGTCAAAGGTGGGAGGAGGTTTCTATGGATTTCATCACAGGGTTACCTTGTTCTGAAGGTAAGAATATTATCTTGGTCACTATGGACATGCTTACAAAATATGCACATTTTTGTGCTCTCTCACACCCATTTTTAGCAAGTACAGTAGCAACTATTTTTTTGAAGGTAGCTCTAAAATTACATGGAACCCCAAAAATAATTGTAAGTGATTGTGATCCTATTTTCACTAGTAATTTATGGATTGAACTATTTTCCTATTTGTGTACTCAGCTAGCTCATAGCTCATCTTACCACCCCCAATCTAATGGATAAATAAAAGTGGTTAACAATTGTTTAGAGGGGTATCTCCATTGTTTTGTATCAAATAAATAGGAATGTTGGGTTAAATGTCTACCACTTGCAAAATGGTTGTATAACACATATTTCCATACCTCTTCTTAAATGTCTCCATTTCTAGCACTATATGGTTACCATCCACCTTCCATCACTTCTTCATTACAGGTGCAAACCAAGGTTTGAGATGTGGAGGGGCACATTAAACATCAATAAGAGGTTTTGGCTAGTTTGAGAGAGAATTTGGCCTTGGCACAAAACAAGATGAAGCAACAAGTAGATCAACATTGTAGTGAATGAAATTTTGATGTGGGTGACTAGGTATTTATATGTTTACAGCCTTACAAGAAGATCTATTTGAAGCAATAGAAAAAGGAAAAAAGCCTTGCTCATAAGTATTATGGCCCTTATCAAGTTCTACATAAAATTGGAAGTGTGGCTTACAAGTTCCAATTACCTCATTCATCTCACATACACCTAGTATTTCATGTTTCCTTTTTGAAGATGGTCATTGGATAGAAAGTTTCAACCTAGATAGAGCATCCAGAAGTAGATGAAGAAGGATGAGTCATTTTAGAACCAGAGAAGATCATCCAAACACATACTAAGAGTTTGAAAACCATAGATATTAGGGAATATCTGATCAAGTGGAAGAACCTGAGCTATGAAGATTCAACTTGGGAAGGTGAATATTTTTTGCAACAACATCTAGATTTATTTAATGTTGAGAATAATATGGTTTTAAGGGGAAGAGCATGCTACACCCCTAACCTATCACATGTATTAGGATAAGAATAGCCAAATTATGGCTTACTTATCCCTCTCTAATGCTATATCACATTTATCTATGCATTCATTTGGTTATTAAGTTAGCCTATGGAGTAACCTTGGCTAGATAAACTATATATAGGAGGTAGTGGGTGATTATTTATCATCATATTATGAATTCTATTTTTATTGAAACTTGTGGAGGGTTCCCCCTCGAAGTGGCTTGTCTATTATCACATATTCTAATATATTTCAGTCATATTGGGATCTATTTCTATTATTCTACTTTATTGTTGAAGTAATTTCATTACATAAGGTATGCGTTATCCTATATTCACATCAAAACAAATAGTTATTTAGATCGTATCTCATGATAAACATATAATAATAATTATAACTGAGATAATACATTATTATGCTCAAAATGTAAATGCATACATTATCCAACTCACTTTAAACAATCATGTATCATGATGTATCCTAGTAATATTCTACTATCCTAGAATAACTTAAATCTTAAGCTTAGTAAAACATATAACCAATATCATATATGTTCACTATAAATATCTATGAATATTTAAATAGTTTTCTTATCGAGGAATTAAAAAGCAACATCCTTCCTCCTCAAAGCTAATCATCAACCCAGATGACTCTTGTTTGAAGATATGTTTTGAAATAAAAATTTTATTCAATGAAAATAGCATAATATAGCATAATCAAGTCAATAAATCTGTAAATATCCTAAAGAACACAACATAGTCCTCTTATGTAATACTATCCTCAGATTATTCATCCCAATAGACCTTGCAATGTGACATATTTTTGTTATGCAAATGAATCTTGTCTATGTCACTTACCTTGATTAGTTATACCATGACCATCTCAAGATCTAGGAACTTCAAAGCATTGATATAACTATATATTTCCTAAGTTATGAAATATGGAGTAAATTATGTAAAAGATCTAGGGCTAGTGGCAATACAAGCATATACACTATAAGATTGACCACTTATAACACCTCAAAGGGTCCCACATATCTTGATGCCAATTTTAAAGATTTTCTTGAATTTAATCAACCTCTTATGCAACTTTAATTACAAAAATAGTTTATCATTATCTACAAAGTGCCTTTCTATCATCTCCAAATATGCATAACTCTTCTATCTATCATTTACCTCAACCAATATCAACTTGATTAGTCTAACTTGCTCTTCCATCTCTGAGAGCATTTTGGGTTTGATGACTACCATGTCCTCTAAACAATCCCAACTAATGGGTGTCCTACAACTTATACCATAAAGTGTCTCAAATGGTGTTATTTTCAGCACTAATTGGTATTAATGTTTATATTAAAACTCAGCCAATGCGAGATAATCTTCTAATTTATACTAATGGTACATAAAATACATTCAAAAAAGATGCTCAAGCAGCTGATTAACTCTCTTAGTTTATTCATCAATCTCTAGGTGGTAAGCTATACTAAAATTTAGTTGTGTACCCAAAGATAAATTCAGAGACATCCAAAACATTGAATTCATCTTATGAACATTATCTAAAATGATCTTCTCTAGAAAACCATGTGACCTATACAATTCTTTTAAAAATCTCTTCATAAGGGTAGGTGCATCATTTGTCAAATTGCATGGTATGAAATGAGATACCTTGATTAGTTTATTAAAAACTACTAAGATCATATCATTCCTATCTCATGACATAGTCAACCCTTGGACAATGTCCATGGTGATCACCTACCATTTCCATTCTAGGATATCATGTGGATATAATAATCTAGCTAGATGCATATGCTCATATTTCACTCATTGACATTATAGACAACATGAAAGATAATTAGCTACATCTTTCTTTGTTCCTTTCTAGAAATATAGTGGTATAATCTCTACTATGAGTTTTATTACTTTTGGATGTACTCAATATGAAACATTATGTAATTCCTTTAACACTCTGATTCATAGATTCTCATGATCTATCACATACATCCATCTATTATAACATAATAGATCATCACTCTCCAAACTAAAGCCTTTGTATCAAGGATTCTGAGCATTATTTGATAATGTTTTTATGAATTGATCATATAATTCACCTCCTAGAGAGAAATCAATCACTTGATCCTTGAAGGTACTCCTGATAGTGGCTATAATGGCTATGTACCTTCTATAGCTAAGAGCATCAGTTACTCTATTCTCCTTGCATTTGATATAAATAATGATAAAATCATAATAACAAGATAAGAACTCAATCCAATGTCTCTAATGAGAATTTAAATTAGGTTGGGTCAAAATACACTTTAGTCCCAAGATATTGATATTAATCTCAAAAGGTTTTCCCAATAAGTAAAGATGTCACACTATAAGATTGACCACTTATAACACCTCGAAGGGTCCCACATATCTTGATGCCAATTTTAAAGATTTTTTTGAATTTAATCAACCTCTTATGCAACTTTAATTACAAAAATAGTCTATCATTATCTACAAAGTGCCTTTATATCATCTCCAAATATGCATAACTCTTCTATCTATCATTGACCTCAACCAATATCAACTTGATTAGTCTAACTTACTCTTCCATCTCTGAGAACATTTTGGGTTTGAAGACTACCATGTCCTCTAAACAATCCCAACTAATGGGTGTCCTACACCTTATACCATAAAGTGTCTCAAATGGTGTTATTTTCAGCACTAATTGGTATTAATGTTTATATTAAAACTCAGCCAATGGGAGATAATCTTCTAATTTATACTACTGGTACATAAAATACATTCAGAAAAGATGCTCAAGTAGCTGATTAACTCTCTTAGTTTATTCATCAATCTCTAGGTGGTAAGCTATACTAAAATTTAGTTGTGTACCCAAAGATAAATTCAGAGACATCCAAAACATTGAATTCATCTTATGAACATTATCTAAAATGATCTTCTCTAGAAAACCATGTGACCTATACAATTCTTTTAAAAATCTCTTCATAAGGTTAGGTGCATCATTTGTCAAATTGCTTGGTATGAAATGACATACCTTGATTAGTTTATTAAAAACTACTAAGATCATATCATTCCTATCTCATGACATAGTCAACCCTTGGACAATGTCCATGGTGATCACCTACCATTTCCATTCTAGGATATCATGTGGATATAATAATCTAGCTAGATGCATATGCTCATATTTCACTCATTGACATTATAGACAACATGAAAGATAATTAACTACATCTTTCTTCATTCCTTTCTAGAAATATAGTGGTATAATCTCTACTATGAGTTTTATTACTTTTGGATGTACTCAATATGAAACATTATGTAATTCCTTTAACACTATGATTCATAGATTCTCATGATCTATCACATACATACATATATTATAACGTAATAGATCATCACTCTCCAAACTAAAGCATTTGTATCAAGGATTATGAGCATTCTTTGATAATGTTTTTATGAATTGATCATATAATTCACCTCCTAGAGAGAAATCAATCACTTGATCCTTGAAGGTACTCCTGATAGTGGCTATAATGGCTACATACCTTCTATAGCTAAGAGCATCAGTTACTCTATTCTCCTTGCATTTGATATAAATAATGATAAAATCATAATAACAAGATAAGAACTCAATCCAATGTCTCTAATGAGAATTTAAATTAGGTTGGGTGAAAATACACTTTACTCCCAATATATTGATATTAATCTCAAAAGGTTTTCCCAATAAGTAAAGATGTCACACTATAAGATTGACCACTTATAACACCTCAAAGGATCCCACATATCTTGATGCCAATTTTAAAGATTTTCTTGAATTTAATCAACCTCTTATGCAACTTTAATTACAAAAATAGTTTATCATTATCTACAAAGTGCCTTTCTATCATCATCAAATATGCATAACTCTTCTATCTATCATTGACCTCAACCAATATCAACTTGATTAGTCTAACTTGCTCTTCCATCTCTGAGAGCATTTTGGGTTTGAAGACTACCATGTCCTCTAAACAATCCCAACTAATGGGTGTCCTACACCTTATACCATAAAGTGTCTCAAATGGTGTTATTTTTAGCACTAATTGGTATTAATGTTTATATTAAAACTCAGCCAATGGGAGATAATATTCTAATTTATACTACTGGTACATAAAATACATTCAAAAAAGATGCTCAAGCAGCTGATTAACTCTCTTAGTTTATTCATCAATCTCTAGGTGGTAAGCTATACTAAAATTAAGTTGTGTACCCAAAGATAAATTCATAGACATCCAAAACATTGAATTCATCTTGTGAACATTATCTAAAATGATCTTCTCTAGAAAACCATGTGACCTATACAATTATTTTAAAAATCTCTTCATACGGGTAGGTGCATCATTTGTCAAATTTCATGGTATGAAATGAGATACCTTGATTAGTTTATTAAAAACTACTAAGATCATATCATTCCTATCTCATGACATAGTCAACCCTTGGACAATGTCCATGGTGATCACCTACCATTTCCATTCTAGGATATCATGTGGATATAATAATCTAGCTAGATGCATATGCTCATATTTCACTCATTGACACTATAGACAACATGAAAGACAATTAGCTACATCTTTCTTCGTTCCTTTCTAGAAATATAGTGGTATAATCTCTACTATGAGTTTTATTACTTTTGGATGTACTCAATATGAAACATTATGTAATTCCTTTAACATTATGATTCATAGATTCTCCTGATCTATCACATACATTCATCTATTATAACGTAATAGATCATCACTCTCCAAACTAAATCCTTTGTATCAAGGATTCTGAGCATTCTTTGATAATGTTTTTATGAATTGATCATATAATTCACCTCCTAGAGAGAAATCAATCACTTGAGCCTTGAAGGTACTCCTGATAGTGGCTATAATGGCTATGTACC
This sequence comes from Torreya grandis, assembly GCA_037957365.1. Lineage (NCBI taxonomy): Eukaryota > Viridiplantae > Streptophyta > Pinopsida > Cupressales > Taxaceae > Torreya > Torreya grandis. The sequence goes on from JARHVA010003253.1 coordinate 454,150, forward strand.
TTCTATAGCTAAGAGCATCAATTACTCTATTCTCCTTGCATTTGATATAAATAATGATAAAATCATAATAACAAGATAAGAACTCAATCCAATGTCTCTAATGAGAATTTAAATTAGGTTGGGTGAAAATACACTTTAGTCCCAAGATATTGATATTAATCTCAAAAGGTTTTCCCAATAAGTAAAGATGTCACACTATAATATTGACCACTTATAACACCTCGAAGGGTTCCACATATCTTGATGCCAATTTTAAAGATTTTCTTGAATTTAATCAACCTCTTATGCAACTTTAATTACAAAAATAGTTTATCATTATCCACAAAGTGCCTTTCTATCATCTCCAAATATGCATAACTCTTCTATCTATCATTGACTTCAACCAATATCAACTTGACTAGTCTAACTTGCTCTTCCATCTCTGAGAGCATTTTGGGTTTGAAGACTACCATGTCCTCTAAACAATCCCAACTAATGGGTGTCCTACACCTTATACCATAAAGTGTCTCAAATGGTGTTATTTTCAGCACTAATTGGTATTAATGTTTATATTAAAACTCAGCCAATGGGAGATAATCTTCTAATTTATACTACTGGTACATAAAATAGATTCAGAAAAGATGCTCAAGCAGCTGATTAACTCTCTTAGTTTATTCATCAATCTCTAGGTGGTAAGCTATACTAAAATTTATTTGTGTACCCAAAGATAAATTCAGAGACATCCAAAACATTGAATTCATCTTATGAACATTATCTAAAATGATCTTCTCTAGAAAACCATGTGACCTATACAATTCTTTTAAAAATCTCTTCATAAGGGTAGGTGCATCATTTGTCAAATTGCTTGGTATGAAATGAGATACCTTGATTAGTTTATTAAAAACTAATAAGATCATATCATTCCTATCTCATGACATAGTCAACCCTTGGACAATGTCCATGGTGATCACCTACCATTTCCATTCTAGGATATCATGTGGATATAATAATCTAGCTAGATGCATATGCTCATATTTCACTCATTGACATTATAGACAACATGAAAGATAATTAGCTACATCTTTCTTTGTTCCTTTCTAGAAATATAGTGGTATAATCTCTACTATGAGTTTTATTACTTTTGGATGTACTCAATATGAAACATTATGTAATTCCTTTAACACTATGATTTATAGATTCTCGTGATCTATCACATACATTCATCTATTATAACATAATAGATCATCACTCTCCAAACTAAATCCTTTGTATCAAGGATTCTGAGCATTCTTTGATAATGTTGTTATGAATTGATCATATAATTCACCTCCTAGAGAGAAATAAATCACTTGATCCTTGAAGGTACTCCTGATAGTGGCTATAATGGCTATGTACCTTCTATAGCTAAGAGCATCAGTTACTCTATTCTCCTTGCATTTGATATAAATAATGGTAAAATCATAATAACAAGATAATAACTCAATCCAATGTCTCTAATGAGAATTTAAATTAGGTTGGGTGAAAATACACTTTAGTCCCAAGATATTGATATTAATCTCAAAAGGTTTTCCCAATAAGTAAAGATGTCACACTTGCAAATCATGAATAATGACTACATACTTCAAGTCATGAGGGGCATAATTCACCTCATATTGATTTATATTTCAAAATTAATAAGCTACTATTACACCATTTTCCATAAGTACTCAACCTAGTCCATATCCTAATGAATCTATGACCATATATTATTGACCATTGGGGTCTAGAACTCTCAACACTGATGTTGATGTAAGCCTTATTTTCAACTTTTAGAAAGCTAGTTCACACTTTTTTGACCAAAAAAATTTGTGGTTCTTCCATTTAAAATAATTAATTGGATTATCTACTTTTATAAGGTTTTGAATGAACTTTATATGGTATCTCTATAAACACATGAATCTTATAACCTCATGCACATTCTTTGATGTTGGTCATTCCATAATGGCTCTAATCTTCCCTGGATATATAGAGATAATGAGTCCAAAATATTGGACTCTTTCCTATAAAAACATAAACTTTGATAACTTTCTATACAACTTGTGATTTCATAGCCATTAAAAAACCAATTCTAAATGTTTTAAGTTCTCCTCTTTATTCTTTAAGTAGATAAGAATGGCGTCTAAAAAGAGTAACACAAAGTGGTCAAGGCAATTTTTGAATACATTGTCCATGAGATTCGTGAATGCTACCAAATCATTAGTTAGTCTAAATGGTAACACTATAAACTCATAATAATCATACCAAGTTTTGAATGTTATTTTGGGAATGCTTTCATTCCAAATCTTCACCTAATGGTATCTTGCTCAAAGATCAATCTTAAAAAGTATTATTGCTACTCATATTTGATCAAAACGATCATATATATGAGGTAGTGGATACACATATTTTATGGTGACATTTTTAAACATTCTATAATCATTACATAGTCAAAGGGTACCATCCTTCTTCTTGACAAAGACAACCATTGAACTCCATGGTGACACACTTATCATGTTTAATCCCTTAGCTGACAATTCCTAAAGTTGAGCATTCATTTCACATAAATTGATGGTTATCATCCTACTTGAGATTATGGAAATATGTTAGTTTATGATCAAAATAAAACTATGGGAGCCACTATGAGAAGCTACAAATTGATCCCAAGTGGTGGTCCTTAAATTAATATTCATTTCAAAATTTTCATTGGTCCATCAAGTAGTTATATTATAAGCCAAATAGTATGCTCCCCAATCTACCTTGGTTACCTTGAAGTTGTTTTTAATTTATAAATAATTTTACATCTCTATCATCCATGCCTCAACTCCATCACCCAAAACAACCCCACTAAACTTTGTTGGACTCACCTTATTTGTGTCTCTGGCCAACTCCACAATAACCTAGACTCTAGCATCCTAAGGATTTTCTTACTTAGATATATGCTCTTATAATTTCATCCTATTATTCCTCTTCCTCATGACCATGAACCACCTACTCCATAACTGTAATCCAATCTCTAGTCTAATTCATAACTATGAGAATATGGTCCATCTTCATTGACTACTCAGTAAAAAATCAACTATAATGCAAAAGACAATTGTTGTCATTAGAATTTGAAGGACCCTCTCTAAAAAATATTGATTTCACCATCACTATTTATATACATAAAATGATATGAAAATATTAGTGGAATCATAAGGTCAGAGACTTTGAACCATATTTTTGAGACCACATGTAACATCTCCATTGAGATCTACCTAGAAATGAATGATTTATTTTAAAAATAAACACATATTTCAAATTAGATTCTATCTCAGGAATCTAAAAAAGATCATATAATTTACACATGCATGATAATGGAAAATAAATCATCCTACATCATAAATAATGGATCTCTAACAACATGAGAGCGTGTCAAAATTCAAATATATAAAGTAGTTATAATAACTCAGCCACAACTGATACAAATATATAATCACCACTATTAATGTGAAATAATAAATAATTACAACTCTTCATGATAATTTTTAATAATAATTACAATATTATATAGTGTATAAATAAGATACATGGCCCCGCTAAAGCATAGTTCTTAAAATTTAGGTATATATGGTAATCTTAAGTGTTATCTCAATAATTAATAATTCTATCAAAAATAAGAACATCATCCGAGTGCTTTTCCACACCAACCACAGAATAATGATACCCTACACTAATCCCATTATGAAATGGTCTTCCTTTCACATATGAGTAGATAGTGACAACATGGAAATCTAGAGAGACAAATAAGTACCCATGTGATATATGATTTCTAAACTAAACATGAAGCGTATTATAGAAAAATTGATCTAATGCAACATATCACACATACATATAAACCATACTCATGAAATGATAATGTCTCACTAAACATACTTTGGACCAAGATTTAAGAATAGTAATATAAAAATAATCTATATATCAATCAAATTCATACACACTACTTAATCGGACTACCTTCATCTGGAAATGAAATACTAGTAAGCTAGTAAAGTAAATCTCACTTCTTACTCTACATTAGGAAAGTGGATTCATCAAAAAGAATTCAACCACACTATTCACGTAATTTACATTTTACTAGAAAATACATCATATGACATGTTAAACATATGAGTAATGACATCACACATTTATTTTGTCAAACATATGAATGAATCTTACATTATTTTCTATCCCATACTAGAAATAATGACTATAGTTTATACCACCTAGGCAAATACATAATCAACTATAGATTCAAATAGTGTAATTTGTTTCTACCTATACTATACCCTATGATAACCCATATTACCATAGTTCAATATTTTAAGTAAAACTACTAAGCCTTAAAGTAAAGCTAATGAAATAGTCATAAATACATAGAAATACACATTATTATTTAACAACTAGAACATCTAGAACTTCATTTTACCAAAGCATAAGAAATCTAGTCTAGCATTTGATTTATATCTAGGGGTTTATATGCAAGCATTCACTAAATAATTTTTAAGTAATTTTTTTAATTTAGTTAATACTCCATCTGAGGACTATAACTATAATAATATACTCCTATGTATTAAATATTCTAGTGGGTACATTCACCCTAACTCTCACATTTATTAACCTATAGCTTATTCTAATTTTGGTTTTACATCACACGCTTTTAAGTAACATATAATATACAATAAGATACCTATCATGATAAAATTTTTGATGGGTTTTATATCATTCATATATCTTATTTACACTTTTAAAAGTCTCAATATATTAATCTCAAATAGTACCTATGTTTAAATATATTCCCAATGGGCACATTATGATATTATCCCACACTTTACATAATAAAAAGGAGTGATCAACTAAGCTGGATAAACTAGAAATCTCTATAAGAGATCTTATATTTTTTAAAAAATGTTTACAATGGAGAATAATCAATAATAATCCTTATGTTCTACGACCATCATGAATATAGAACATATCACTATTCGCAAAAGGGATAATTTCTACCCAATTAATCCTTAATCATAATTAAAGAAACATAACTATGATTTGATATCCCATACCATAAGTATAGACAAACATACATATACTAAGTGTTTAATATATTACACATAATGATGTGATATTTATATTATTAATTAAATATAAATCTCTCTTTTTATTTAACATGAATATAGTATAGTTTTTATTTAGATGGGGATATAAAATGTTCATCCATAGTAAGGGCTTTAGCTATATATGAGAAGACCATATTTATTGTAATGATTGGTTAGTATTCTCACTTTCCCATAAAGTCATTACTAAATCAACTCACCAACCAAATTCATCAATGTTTTGACTAATTTACAATAGTGGTTTAATAAATAAAGGCATGGGATTACAAGTAGGGATAGATATATAAATGTAAATAGATAAAAAAAGTATGAGATTGTCTTAATATTAAATTGAGTCAATATAAACTTAAGTTAAGATCATATAACTAAGTATATATTAAGGTACAATGATTGAATCTAGTTTGAAATCATGCTAAGTGAATAACTATAATAAATTATTTAGAAAGATTGATAGAAAGTGGTCAAGATAATCTCTAATTACACTATTCATGTAATTCATGAATATTGCTAGAGCAATAGTTAATACAAATAGTAACATTATAAACTCATAGTGTCCATATCAAGTTCTAAACATTATTTTCAAAATATCCACATCTTGAATCATCAACTTATGGTATCCTGATTGAATATCAATCTTAAGAAATACTATTACTCCTTTCATGGTTTCTTTGTTCAACATTTTATAATCAATTCATAGTCAAAGGGTACCATCCTTATTCTTGAAAAAGACAACAATTTAACCCCATGGTGACACACTTATCAATCCCTCAACCAATAATTCTTGAAGTTGATCCTCTTTTTAAACCAACTCAGTGTTAGTCATCATGCTTCAGATTTTGGAATTATGTGAGATTTTGATCAAAATAAAGTGGTGGGAGCCACAGATATTTGAATAAAACCACAAACTGATCCCAAGTGGTGGTGGTTAAATCAATATTCATTTCCAACTTTTTGTTGGCCCACCATGTACCTACCTTTACATCCAATTGATATGATCCACAAAATACTTTTTTTTGTTTACCTCAAAGTAAATTTGAATTTATAAATACTTCTCCATCTCTATCAAACATGCATTAAATCTATCACCCATAATAATCCCATCAAGCTTTAATGGATTCACCTTATTCATGTCTTCGGCTAACTCCAAAATAACTTGGGCTCTAGTATCTTTAGGATTTTACTGCTTCACTAGATGATATTCAGGTTTGTACTATTGTTCCTCTTCCTTATAACCATGAACCAACTATTCTAGAGTTATTATTTGATCTTTGGTCTCATTCATAACTATGAGAATCTGATCCATCTTTGTTTAATGCTTAGTGGTAAATTGAATAGGATCAAACGGAAGGTTTTTTTATTGGCATTCAAATGACCCTCTCTAAAAAATCTCACTTTTTCCATCCTTCTTTCTATCAATAGAAGAATATGAAAACATTAATGGACTCATTAGGTCTTAGGTTTTGTGTCATAGTTCTTATACTACATGTAACATCCCCACTAGGATATACCTATAAATGCTTGATTTTTTTAAAATACACACATATACCAAATTATATTACATCTTAGTAATATAATAGAGAACATATAATGTACACATGCATGATAATGTAAAACAAATCATGTTACATTATAAATCATAGATCTTTAGCAACATGAGAGTATGTCAAAATGAAAATATAGAAAGTAATTATAGTAACTCATCCATGACTGATACAAATATACAATCAACACTATTAATGTGAAATAATAAATAATTACAGCTCTTCATGGCAATTTTCAATAAGTACAAACTAATATATTTTACAAATAATATACATGACACCCACGAAGCATAGTTCCAAAACTTTAAGTATCTGTGATAATCTCAAGTGTTGTCTTGATAATTAGTATTATTATGGGGAGGAAGAGCATCATCCAAGAACTTTTCCACACCAATCATGGACCAAAAATCCCCTATACTAATCTCATTAATAGATGGACCTCCCTTCACGTATGAGTAGATAGTAATGGTGCACCAATCTAGAGAGACAAGTAAATACCCATGTGCAATATGATTTTTATACTAAACATGTAATGTATCATAGAAAAATTGATCTATTACAAGATATTGCACATACATGCAAACCATACTCATGAAATGATAATGTCTCACTAGACATACTTTGACCAAAAGTTTTAGAGTAGTAATATAAAAATGATTTACAGATCAATAAAATTCATACACACCATTTGATCAAACTGCCTTCATTTGAAAATATAATGTTAGTAAGCTAGTGAAGTCCATCTCACTACTTACACCATATTAGTAAAGTAGATTGGTCAAATACAATTCAACCATAAGATTCAAATAATTTACACCTTACTAGCAAATATGTCACATGTCGTGCTAAACATAGGAGTAACCATAACATATATTTATTCCATGAAACATATGAATGAATATTACATTATGTTCCATCCTATATTAGAAATAATGACTATAATTTACACCACTTGAGTAAATACACAATCAATTGAATATTCAAATAACATAATTTATTACTAGCTATATTACACCCTATGATATCCTATACTATCACAATCCAATGTTTTAAGAAAAACTAGTAAGACTCAAAATCAAGATAATAAAATAGTCATAGATACATGGAAACCAACATTTGTATTTAATAGTTAGAACATCTGGGACTTCATTTCAATGAAACATAAGAAATATATACTAGAATTTATTCTACTTTTAGGGGTTTATATGCAAGCCTTCACTAAGTTATTTTTATTTAATTATTTTAATTCAGTTAATAATCCATCAGAGGACGAGGACTATAACTGCAAGAGTGCACCCATATGTTTCAAATATGGTAATAAGTACATTCACCCTAACTCTTCCATCTAATAACCTATAGTTTATTCCAATCTTGTTTTTACATCAAATACTTCTAACTCACATATGATATATAATAAGCTACCCATACCTATCATGATAAATTATTTGATTGGTTTTCTACCCTTTGCATGTCTTATTTACGCTTTTAGAATTTTCTCAATATATTAATCTCAAATTGTACCTATGGTTAAACATATTACAAATGGGCATATTATAATATTATCCCACCATTTACATAATGAAAAAGAGATATCAACCGAGCTATAAAAATTGAAATTCTCTACAAGAGTTCCCATATTTTAATAAAATGTTTATGATGAAAATTAATAAATACTATGCCCTATGTTCTATGACTATCCTAAATATCAAACATATCAATATTTAAAAAAGGGAGCATTTCTACCCAACCTATCCTTAAGTATCATTAGGGAAATGTAACTATGATTTGATATCCCATATCATAAGTATAGACAAACATACATATACTAAGTGTTTAATCTATTACAAACCATGATGTGATATTTTTATTATTAATTAAATATAAATCTTTCTTTTTATTTAACATGATTATGATATAGTTTTTCTTTAGATGGGGATATAAAACATTCATCCATGATAAGGGGTTTAGCTATATTTTATGACAACATATTTATTGTAATGATTGGCTAGTATTCCCACATTCCCATAAAGTCATTAATAAGACAACTCACCACCCAAATTCAATCATTTTTTGATTAATTTACAACAATGGTTTTAAAAATAAAGACACATGATTAAAAGCAGAACTAGCTATATAAATGTAAATAGACCACAAATAGGAGAATGTCTTAATATTAAAGTAATTTGATATCAAATTAAGTTAAGATCATAGAAAAAAATTGATATTAAGGTAAAATTATTGAATATGGTTTTAAATCATGTTAATTGAATAACTATAGTGAATGATTCAAAGCATTTTTCCTTTAATTGGCTGAGAGCTAATCCAACATTCTATTTTATTTATGCAGGTTTAAATGCAAGTCAAAAATTTTAAATAACAATGACAAATATAAACCATGGTTCAATTAAATTTATTTTTGTCAAATTCTACATTAACCAATTGCATACTTCACTGGTTTAAAAATAGATGTCATCATAAATATCTACACAATATTAACCATTGTAGGGTGCTTCTAAATATAAAAGCTAATTTTAGTGTTTTCTTGAATGTTCAATAGTGTAGATTTTAATTATATAAAGATTTAATAAGTTTTATAAGGTTGTATACTAAATAAAGAGTCACAATGACTAGTATAATTGTGCTTAAGCTATATAACTTTGATGATTATAGGGATAGAAGAATAATGATGAATCACACACATACATGTCTAACTAATGTATAGTTGGAATAGCAAATTAATCCATATATCATATGGTCGAGTTCATCCACAATGGTTGGATGCCATAATATGACTATAATAGTTTTAAGAAAACCATAATTGGTAATATATTTCAATAACATACTTCCTAATATTTTGTAAATAATTTATTCCCTAAACATGGCTATTGCATAATCATTTATTGTTTCAATTTCTAGCAGGGTTGAGATAACAATGGAATATTATTTCTTAATTATTTTCTACCTCTAATAGATTGATGCATCGGTAATTTATGCAAAGGAAAATTAATCTAAATTATTTATTCAAGGCTTCCCTTTAATGCATCTTGACCATATGCACATAAGTGTTTACTCATAATTCTATTTGTTTATAAAATTAATAACTATGTTTGAAATAGATAACTACTCTTTGAGCATCATGATTTAACTAAAAATTCCATACACTTAGTTGACTTTCCATAACAAAAAAGGATACACAAAAATCCTTCAACATTGATTTATAATTGAAAACACCACCTACTTATGGGATTTACTGATTCTCTTATCTATTATCCCTATGTTATGTCCTGGGTTCATATTTTGGCATATAAGATTATATCCTTTCTAACACTTTCCCTATGTAAAATAGGCACAACCTCCCCTTTTTCTATTTTTTTGTTTTCTTGTTTATTTATTTATTTGTTATTTTCAATATATTTAGCTCATTTTAGATTTTATAAATTTTAATTATTTCTTTTCAGTTTTATGTTGTACTATCTTTTGTATTTTTTCCTCCTTTTCATTGAAATTTGTATTTTTTTAATATATATTAATATAGGATGCTAAAACACCATAATCTTATTGAATTAAATTAACATCCAAATATGCTATAGCTAGATCAAATGGAAATTTCAAAATTTCCAAATAACCTATATTTTAAATTTAATTTCACCAAAATTGTTCCTACCATCATTAATAACAAAATGTACCAAACCTACAAAATAATTCATTACATTATTTTTACTTAATTTGGGAAACCATATAAAAAATACTCTAAAAAATTAATAAACACACCATAAACAACTAATTTTAATGCATATGTACCATATACAAATGATTGTGGTGTGTGTAGGGTTTCTCCAACTCTTTATTGACCTTTGATGTCTCCATCTACGTCAACCTATCCAATAATGGTCTTCCTCTAGCATGCTCTGAGGGATGAGTTCTCTTGCATCCACCTCATGACAACATGTAATTAGATCATATATCGTGATAAACATGTAATAGTAAATATAACTGAAACAATATATTATTATGCTCAAAATGTAAACATATACATTAACCAACTCATAATAATATATCATGTACCATCATGTATTTAAACAATATTATACTATCCTAGAATATCGTAAATCCTACGTTGAGTCAGAAATATAACCAATATCATATGTGCCTACTATAAATATCCATGAATATTCAAATAGTTTATTTCACAAGGAATTGAGATGCAACACACATATTACATAAAGGCCTAAACATGCATTTAATTATGTTGAAGACTTGACATAAAGAACTTAGTTATGGTGATTTCTTATATATGCAATGCAAGTATATATAGAAGGTACACACTTTCGATAAAAGGGATAATTGGTTAATTCAAACTAAAAAATACAATAAATAAATGTAATAAATATCATTCATACCCCCCTCCGCCCCACCCCTTTCTTGGCAAAATGTTGTTAATTTCATCATGATCATTTATGTCCTTTGTTAAGACACATATTGATTACTCAAGCTTCATATATCCTAAATATGTTGATGTGAAACTAAAGATGAATATATTACTATCATGGTATAAATATTATTTTATTTACATGTGTGCTCAGTAGTTTCTGCAATAAAAAAATCACTAGTTAAAAGCTAAATATTAGGCTATATCTAATATGAATTTTTTTCATCAAATCTATAATTCAAAATCTTATAATAATTATATCATATTTTATTTTGAAAATGTACATATTATCAGGATTATTCCATAATAATACATCTCCAAAAATGTGTTTATAATCAACATACCTTTTTTCCATTATTCACAAATTATATGCTTAGTAGTGGCCTAATATCTATGTGGATCCTATGATGATAAAAGGGGAGATATCTTCTATCAATAAAAATGTGTTGCATGAAAGGAACCTCATATGCTTAGTTTTATTTTAAAATCTTAATTAAATAAGTATCTTTAAGTTAAATTATATACTGGAAATAGAAATCTATTTTTTCTCTTACTTCACAATGAATATCAATAATAATGCATTCCATATATTTAATCTTATTTTATGAACATAATTTTTATTTAAGAAGGAAACCTAATGGAGTATCAAGGGTTTATAATGTGTGAAAATAATTTATGATGTTCACAAATTTATCCAATGGTCTTAAAATGATCATTAGAAGATAGCACATAAAGAGATGATTTGGTACGATGATCTACTAATTGACCCTCATGGGGAGTGGAATGTTTCTATAAAGAGATACTAAAGAATCATTTTTATTCTTAGTCTATCAATCAATCATTAATCTACTAAACATGCAATAATATATACTTAGTTTTAATGTATAGTTCTATTTTCCTATAATTTGATATTGAAATAGGGGATCTATCATAATTATCCTCCCTTCCTTTTTTTCATCCTCATATCCCATAAAAAAATATTTAACCATAATGGAAACACCAAAATCAACTAAAAGATAGGCATGCTATGTTTAGTATTTATGTTTTCATATATAAGACTCAAAACAAATGAATAATTATAACATAAGGGTAGAGAAAACTCCTAATCTCATCTCCAAGAAATATATATTTCTCACTAAATATAATTCAACCAAATAATTTTCAACACCCAAATGTTTTTTGAGCCTTTCCACTTCTCATATCACACACTTCAGACCATAAATATATTTTGAGTGTTTTCTTATGTCTCTCTTTATCTCTCATTCTATTCAGTCTTAACTGACTATTCTATTCCTTTGGAACCCCTTTTAAAATATATATTTTTAAGAGAGTTATGTTCACAATTCATTTCAATAACAACTTCCTTTATATTTTGAAAAATAAAATTTCAATAAAAAATAGTTATCACATATTGAGATGTCTTTTTCATTTTTGGTGGCCACTATTTCACTTTTATTTTCTTGCTTGTTCTTTTATTGATTATGTTTTCTTTTTATAGTCTACATTTGTTTTGAATTTTCACCAACCATTTTTCCTTTTAATGATTTATTTTTATAAATTTAAGTCATAGATTTTATCTTATAAGTAATATTTTTTATAGAGTATGCATTCATCTTGATAGCTACCATGTGGATTTGTGGCTCTTTTAAAGAACTTTCACAATTATCATTAATTTTTTTTATCCTTTTAATCTATCGAATATAAATTTTCATTTTATCTATACATATGAATAATTATCCATATATATATTCTATCAAAACATATTTTGAGAAGATTCTACATTGTCTATACCATAATGTCATTGTTTTTACTAGTAACATGGTAATGTCTCTAGACAAAAGTTCTCGCTAATTAAATTAAGAGTTACTTAAGTTTATTGTTTGATCTTAATCATCCCCATAACAGAGTTACTAATGTTATCTCTTACTTATTTTCATGAATGTAGGGACACTCTTGTACATGAATACCTAAGATTTATTGAAAATTATATAGTTATTGTTCATTACATATAATGATATTTAAACTAAATTTTATTCTAAGCCTAATGTGGCATGATCACCATTTTTTCTAATGATTTATTAGAGCCTATTCTTATTTTGGTTTTATCCAAATGTCATATTGAAATTCTTGTCAGGATAGGGCCTGTATTAGGCATGAATTTTAATTAAATTATTGTTTAACAACAATTTTCCATCAAGTATGGTTCATGAAAGAATGATGGCAGAGCAGAATGGAGGAAACAATCAAATTTTTGATACTGGTCATGGATGGGAAGGTCAGGAGAGTGAGGAAGGAGATGGAGATAAACCAGATCTAGATAAGATGGGAAAACTTTGGGCTCAGATTGCACTAGGTATAAGCTATGAGGATGTCGTTTATTGTGAGTAAAGCAACATAAATTTCAAGAGAAAACAACCTGTCCAAGATGTTTTATCAAATATGTATTATGGATGGTTTTTTCCACTTGGTGGTGTTGTCCCTTGAGGGGATGTGTTATGTTTGTTCAATGGAGGACAAGATCTGGTCATCTTCCATTTGACATTGGTTGGAGGAGGAACTTGTTTCTTTATGTTCATAATCATTGGGAATTTGATGGTGACTTCTCCATGAATTTATAGAGCTTGTTTAGTTATAACTGTTAGAACCAACCTTACGAAGGAGATGGTTTTGGGAAGGAGAGTCTTATCTACTTTTTCTCTTTCTTGATCTCTAGGACCATAATGGGTAGACATCCAATGACTGCCCTGTGCCCATTGGGTGGTGGTGGTTTGATGAAGATTTCCAAAAATATGAAAGGAAGGTTTGACATATGGGGTAAAATTTTTAGTTATTATGGTAGCTCCTTTGGTAAACTTTTTACCTTGATTGATTTAAATTGGGCTCACATTTTCAACCAAAATTTTCTTTGTGGTAGTGTGGCAAGACATTTTAATCTATTAAGGCTTGTTGCGTTAGAAATAAAAAAGTCCTAAATTGGTATGAAATCTTTTAGCTTTAGTTTTAAATCATACTTGATGAAGGAAGGATTTTGTTTAACTTTTAATTTTGGATGTTGGAATATGGAAATGGAGAGAGCCTTGTGCGATTTTTGTTGTTACCTATTTAAGGGTGGACCTGGTGTATGTTTTTGGAATCTTTCTATGGAGAAGCATTTGAGGCCTTGATCATACCCTAATTTTTGATATGTTATGAGTTGAGGACATATTTTAAACTCTCATGGTTAGTAGGGTTCTTTTATTTTAATTTTTTAGTGTTTGTTTACAACTAGATCCTCTAGGGGAGGGGATCTAGAAAGTTTTCTAATCAAGTTATCATTTCTGGACACCTAGACCTTTGGTTGTTCCTAGAATGGTTCCTGATATAGTCAAAATGGTCTGTTAGGTATAAATTTTAGTGGATTCCTTATGTAATATAGCCCCAAAATGTTGTGGGGATCCTCGTCTAGTTTATACTAGGATTGGGCCCTGAGGGGACCCAGACTGTTGGTCACTCTAGAAACCTGGGCCTCACACTCATTTAATCCAGGGTGGTTACCAAACCATTTTAAAACCAAAAGGGTCCTATTCCTAATTAATTTATTTTTCTTTGTAAGGATCGGGTTGGGAATTGGGTTCTTGGGGATCTTGATGGTTATCAGGAGAATTGGACCTCCTTTTCTATCTAGGTTGGTGGTAGTCATTTTAGAGACTTTGAACTTATACTCCTTTAGTCTAGGATGATTTTTGGTCAATATAAAATTGATGGATGATCTATTTATGTTGGCTCCCATTGCAGACTCTGTAAGATTTCTTTCCCTACATTAAATTTAAAGGGTTAATTTAGAATTTTGGGCCTTGCACTCTTTGAAGTACAAAATATATTATGATCCATTTAAAAATGGAACATATCCCCTAGAGCCCTATACATCCTTTTACATCTAGGTTGGTTGTCGATCTAGTAAAAATCAAGCTATTAGTCACCTAAGGACCCTCGGGATTTTTTGAGACATAGACCTCTTCTACGTCTAGGGTAATTATTGGTCTAACAAACACTGGCTGGTTACCACACCCATACAATATGGTGTTCACTTTTCCTTTGTAGGTTCTTATTACATTCATAATTGATGGTTACTTCTTTTTGATTGGATTCTTATTGTACCCTTGATCAACTATTTATAGCTAAGAGGAGATCCAATCCTCCTTTTGTTTCTTTTGTTGGGGTCCCTTTTGTAATCATAATCAATTATTTTTGACTAGAAAGAAAATCAAACCTCATAATATATCTAAAATTGATATATATACCAATTATTAAATAGGATTAATCTTAATCTAAATAATTTTCCATCAAATAAAATGAGCTCTGCCTAGTCTAGAAGTTGTAATACCTATAATAAAATAAAATAGATAAATATAACAAAAATAAAAAATTCAAAAAGGCCAAAGACACACTTGTATAAGTTAGAAAAAGGCAAACATAATCAAAATATTTGTAGAACTTTTGTGTTTCCTCTGATAAATTTCATTATTTGTTGGAGCTAGCTTTGTAAGCCACATGGATCTTCGATTAGACAGATAAACAGACTTGGGTTACAATACGTCAAAACATATATCATAGATTTCGACATATTTCATTTTTCTACCCAAAAAATCATTAGAGATGTGGGACAGAGGTGGATGCCATGCACAAAAGGGCACTAGTAGTGGCAGCTCACCATATGCATGTCAAAGAGTTTTAGGTTTATCTAAAATAAATGAGTTAAAATACCAAACTTATGCATCATACTAATATTTTTACTTGATCAAATACATTATTAATGATTAAAAATGGACTTATAGCTAGGGAATTATTGCCTTTAAATAGTTTTTTTTCATGATAAATGAAATGATAATTTTAACACGCTCTTAAATATATTTTATATGCTGAGTTCATTTAAAATACTAAAACCTCTCATTATTTATTTCAGCACACAAAAATTATTATTTAATTTTGTTCAAAATAAAAATCATTTAGTTAATTTAAATGCCTACTCCATTCATTCATTTATTATTTAATTTTATATTTATATTAATATTTACTAAAAGTGAAAATTGGTTGATAAATTTGTAATAAGTATATCTAAATAAAGTAGAGAGAATAATAAAACATTTCAAAAAAAAAAATAAAGATTTTTTTAATTATTAAAAGTGTATTTAAAAAGTGATAATCAATGAAATTAAATAGGAAGATAAAAATGGAGTCCTTACATTATGAGATTAATCTTATTATTATTGAAAAATAATTTAATAAACAATTAAAAAATTAAGATGTCATATTTAATGATTAAAATTTTAAAATTTATAATATTAAATTTGTCAAACAAATTGATGGTTGTGAAAATTTAATAAAACAAAACATCTAAATCAAATACAACTTCTCATATATACTTATTGCAATATTTATTAAAATACAATTCTCAAAAACTACATAAAATAAATGTAATTAAATTAGGTTTGAATGATAAAAAATTGAAGAAATGGATATTTCTCAATCCATAAAATTAAAATTTTAATATACCTAAGAAATTAACACTAAAAAAATAAATTATTAATACCATAAGTGATACATCTATTATAAGTGATGCATCTCTTACTGCCTTCAATGAAATTTTTTATATGTATAAAATAATAATTTTATACTATATATTCCTATGTATGTTTATATGTATATTTAAATATTCAATTTCTATAAATAATTAAGAATGGGTTGGAAAAACAATTTTTTATGTAACATAAGATGTTTTATAATCCAAATTAAAACCTTAGAGGATGGTGATAAATATATGTTGTCTTATGAACTTGAGAAATGGTTGCAAAATCACCTTATAGAAGATGAATAACTTAATTAACTCAAGTACAATGCTCACATAAACATTGAATTTTGGAATTTTTGTTCCATAGTCTTCCATTACATTTATTGACTATGTTGTTCATTTTTATTCAAATATCATGAAGTATGAAGAGAACAACGACTAGATAGCATTTTATCTACACGGGTGACTAAGCAAATAATATTACCTTGAATCCAAATACTGACCTTTTTTCAACTTGGAATTTTCATAAAACTATTAACATATTGGACTTATAAGGGTATTGTTAGATGAATAACCACAATGGAGAATAAGTATTGAGTTGAATATTATAGTTCAATGAACATTATTATAGGAATGAATCTAGTTATCTTGAATGAATTTTAGATGGCCAATTTAGTTTAAATAAATTCTTGAAAATTCATAGAATATTACTATAGATCTTTTATATTGTATCCATTAATTATTGTGGATATATTTTTCCTAATTATTTGAGAGCACATAAATCCCATTGACCATTTAATCCTAAAAATTATCATGATTAATTTATCCATATTATGACCCTAACTCCTTTCATAAGATCATGAAAATGCAATGCTTAATACATTATATTGTCTTCTTCTAAAAATGTTTAACTAAATAAATTTAAATATTTTTAATGAATTATGTTATATATTTTTAATTATAATAATAAACATTTATTATAATAAACACAAAACACACACACACACACACACACACACACACACACACACACACACACACACACACACACACACAATGCAATGCAATGTGTTTATATATATTTTTGGAATGTTTTATCATGTGTTTGTATATATTTTGCAACGAAATGCAATGTGTTTATATATATTTTTGGAATGTTTTATCTTTTTTTTTTTTTTTTTTGTGTGTGTGTGTGTGTAATAATGAATATTATACATAGATTCTATCATAATAAATAGTATAATATGGTTATATTTCATTAATAATAATTATACTAAGAGGTGTAACCTATAGTGGTAGTTGGGAGTGTAATGACATGAGTGCATAAATTTTAATTTTTTGAGCTGACATATAAAAATAAATTTTAAATAAAAATATATAACCAACTAACAATTACATTGAAAAGATTTATTTTTTAAAAATAAAACACACACACACACACACACACACACACACACACACACACACACACACACACACACACACACACACACACACACACACACACACACACACGTGCACACACACGCATGCACACGTGCACACACACACACACACACACACGAGATAAAAAATTCCAAAAATATATATAAACACATTGCATTGCAAGTAAATTTTTTTATTACTCTATCTAAATATTTTTGCATCATGAATTTTACATTTGAATTTCTAAGGCCTTGTTATTCCATCCAAAATTCTATTCTAAAT
>JARHVA010003253.1:477500-505000 GCA_037957365.1 Torreya grandis
GTTTCGACAACTACTCACAAATCTTAGAGATGCACATCTAATTATTGATGATTGGAAACTACTGATATCAAGAACAAATAATGTATTACATCCAAGCATCAGGGAAGATTTTGACAATTATATTCATTTATTTTAAATGAATAGTAATGTGAAAAATCATAATATAATGAAATTAAAATAATTACAAGGACTGATTGCATGGATCATTGCAACTAGAACATGTAATACCAATCCATCAAGAGGCTAGAATGATGAATTGGATGTGGATTTATTAATAGCTAAGGATGAGAAAGTGATTTTAACCTCCAACATATGGATAGAATTAGGACTTGTAAATGGATCTCTAGGATATAATCAAAGTATAGTAGACAAACCCAAAATTTCCTAATAAAATATTACCTATCGCACACTAAGCAAATATTACCTATTTTCCCAAATCTATTTATAATCATTTAAAATATCCCTTATCTGAGTCAAGATATGTTTTTTCCAATTTGAGAGAAATATTATCAAATATTCAATACATTTGTAAAATCATACATGTAGACAAAACAAATAAAATTATACAAATAAATCTAAGTGGTAAAACAATAGATTTCCATATTTTGTGTATTAGATGCAAAAGTAGTAATAAGTCATCATGATGGTTATTGGGTCCATCATAGCCTATTACACTCTACCTTTTATTTTAATAATTTTTCGTCTATTGTAATACCTATTAGGATTTAAAATTTAAAGAAGTCATTTTTAGACCATTTATGTTCATTTGAATGTCAAACCTATACACATGCATACTTTAAGTATGTGCTTGTGACTATGGCATAATTTTTCTAATTTTAGTATGGGACATAATCAACTAGAAAAGGATAGTAGTGTAAGTTTATCCTTCCACATTTTAGTCAATTTTAACCTTAATAAGTGATAGATATAGTTTATGTTGCACATAAAAAATTTGGTACTAACTGATCTTTAATATGTAGAAAGTAACTTACTATTATTATATTTTTCATATCTAGTTTCTTTCAATCATTTATGGTTCATAAATTTAATTATTTTTCTTTTTTTCTAATACATTCTAGTAAATTTACAACATTTTATACATTTTTATTCAATTTATGTTGATTAGAGATAATCCTCTGATTTATTCCAAATTATCATTAAATAAATTGGTGAACATGCAATATTAATTTGAGTGTTACTTTAAAGAAATTTTCATAGGTTTTAGATAAATTCCTAAGCATTTGACATTAAAATAATTTTATCTCAACCTTGTTTATAATATTTGATAATAAAGGAATTTTATTTGAACCCCAGATTTAATCATTGACATCAAAAGCACTTTGTTTTGACCTTACATGTCATGAAAATTTATTAATCTATTTACACAAGTTTGTTTCTTCTTATAAGACATAAATTTTAGTTTAATGTAACTTTATTTTCAATTTTCAAATAATATGTGGTTGTATTGGATGATAATTATTATTTAAAATCCATTCTATTTATCATTACTTGATGTGTTCCTCATGTCATCACTTAGATTTTAAACCTTTGAGGAGATGAAAATCTCTCCTCATCCAAGTGGCACAATGGATTCACCTTTATGATTGTGGCAACTCTAAGGAATGACATGAGTCTCTAGATAGGGCTAAATCCCTTGATGTATGACTTAAGATTGAACCGATAATTAAATTTTAAGGGGGAAAAGGGAGAGAGATAACTGAAATCAAATCTAAACTAAGGAGGTGATACACCAAATAAATTTTATTACTTCAAACCAATTGCATTCTAAATTTGAGACCAAGAAATAAACTAAAACATACACTCCTCTAATCTACAACTTCTCACATCAATGTTACTTTGTGAGGTCAAGATGAACATCTAGGCTAGGAGGACTAGACAAGAGGACTTGAATTACACTAATGAAAATAATAACTCACTCAACCTTGAAGCATCATAACAAACTTCACATGACCTGTAAAAATAATCTTTCCAACTGCAAATAGGTTGTGAGAATGAGATGACTTGCTAGGGAAATAAGATTGTCACTTAAACAAAATAAAAAATTAATGTAAAAATAACTAATTATAGTCATGGAAGAGGTAAAAATTAGTCATTTTATTGATAAAATTTTATAAAAATAAGTAGGGCACTACCATACTCAGGTGGAACATCCAAAAATGCTAAAATGGCTAACTCTTATAGAGTTTGAGAGAGAGAGAGAGAGAAGAATATAAGTGAAAGAGTCACATGAACACTTGTAAATCTAATAAATTAAGTTATATTTTCATATAATAGGATATGGGTCAAACCATTCAAGGTGATGAATTAAAAATGTCAATCCAAGTCATCAAAGTTATGCAAAGTGGCACAAAACTCCTCCTTTTTGGATAGATAAAATTGCCTTCATGATTAGGCATATTTGAAGGTAGTTTAACTAACTATAAGAAGTATAGATGATTTTAATGGAAGGGGAGACTATCATACATGCCTATCCATGCATTGGTTGAAATACTAGTCCTTTGGAAACCTATTAAAGTGAGCCATCATTACCTATAGTCCAAAAGGAACTCCTTTCATGAACCCTTCACAATTGGTCCCCAATTTGGATTCAATTTTCCATGAAAATCCATAAAAATCATTGGGTGAAATTTTTAAATACTCTTCATGGATTTGGAATCATCAGTCATGCTTTAAAATTTGTTCATGTGAAGCTTTTCACCCCTCTCACAAGCTTGTACATTAGGCCAATTTTGACTGGTTGAGTTGAAAGACATGTTTGAGATAGTTAGGAAAATTTTAAAGTAATTAAATTTATTTGAGAGTTATATTAAGTATAAATATTTCCATATATGTGATTTTCATCTCTTCAGACTTCCTACAACCTTCAAAATAGATAAAATTGTTAGAAAACACCTATTTCTACCTCCATCCATACAATTATGTACAAATAGATATCATGTGATGGATCATGAGTGAGTCATATCTAACTTAAAATATATATTTTGGTCAAAATATTCCATTAAACTATCTTTATAAGCTCATTTTTCTACATCAGGTCTTGGCTAAGGGTTTAAGAAGGTTTTAGCTTATTTTAACAGTTAAGCTTGTTTCATAAAATTCTGATGTTCAACCTACCAAACAATTACACAAAATAATTTTTAAATATCTCAATCAACATCACTCAACGTATTATATTCCCATCCAATGCATCATGCAAGATGTGAGCATTCAAATATCCTCTATCGAGCTCTTCCTTTCACTTGCACAAGCAAAATTTTGGTCCCAATTTGAAATTAGGTTTCCATACAACCTCTTTTATTTAAAAATGATTAAATACATATTTTATGGTCCATAAAACATGTTTAAAAAATTTTTAGTACATATATCAATTCAAAAATGAAATTGACCTCCCTTTAAATGCTAGGCCTAGTCATGTTCATAGAGATCTGACTGCAACTTAAGCCCAAACAAGCCTTTGATGGATTTTAATTATTTCATAATAGAAAATAAAAATATTGTTTTACCAAATATACATGTTATAATATACTTTAAATATCACTTTAACGTGGAAATGGTAAAGCTTCTCATTTGGACCTTTAATCCTATTCTTTGCCTAGTAAGATTGCTTGCATCATTGATAGCATAAAACACCTTATTTATTTTATATCTAATTTGAGGTATTTTACATGATGTAATATATGTATTATATTCTCATAAAACTTCTTATAAATATTCCACAACTCCTGATCCACACTTCTATCTTTTGCCTCCAAAACCTACTAGTTTCACTTAAGGGGAAGTGCCCTCTATCTGAGACAAAACAAAAGGAAATTCCCCTATTTTATGAAACCATTTGCATGTTTTATGAGTTTATTGAAGTTAATGATATAAAATATGTAAAATTTCATCCCTTGGTCATATTAATTGATGATCCGATCAATATTTTAGGTGACAATTTAGGCAACGGTTCTACCCCAATTGGTGGCAGAACTTCAGAGAGCCATAACTTTTGCACCATAGCTCTGTTTGACTCCTCATTTGAACTATTTTAAATATAATAATTATGCTAACACCATGAAATGGAACTAATATTTTCTCAATGGGTATTTACCCCCAAAAACTAAATGGAATTGCCCCGAATTTAAATTTTAGTAACGCAGTCTAAAAATAGTAAGTTTCTAAAAATAATAATTCCTCAATTTTATTATTATTTTAAGTCATGGAAGTCAAACCAATTAATGTCCATAAATATTTTTTACATTAAAAATACTCATCCTAACTTAAAATGTGTGTAAATGAAGATGTAACCTAAAATATAAATCAAACATTTCTTCTTAGAGAGAGGCATATGTTTAGGTATACAAATTTGATCAATAAAACATCTCTTCTCAGAGATATAATTATTTAAATTGTGTTTTTATTATTTCCTGAATTATATTTAAATAAAAAATTTCTATGTTTTGGATTAGTATACCCTTCAAAAACACTAAAATTGAGACAGACTACTAGAACAGGGACTCTGTATAGGGTTTCACTGTATGGACTGTGCCTTGTTTTATTATGAAATATTTTTAGCATGATTATCATGGGAGAGATCACATAAAATTTTTATTAATAATTATTAATCTATTTAAAACTCATATATATTCACAATACACTACATATCCTTAATAAATCTTAAAACCTCTCACTCAATCAAGACTGAGTTTCAACTGTGTCTATATTTTCTACCTGTAGGTGTCCTTCATTACAAATTCATGTAGTTATTATTATTAATAATATACCCTTGTGTCTCATAATTTCATAATTCACTTAATTCATACTTCTAACATCTCCTATCTCTTCTCAATCACTCTACTCTCATAAAGGAGTTTTATCTACCTGAATGAGATACTTCTTTAACAACCCCTGCATGTAGCTTAATTTTTCTCTTATTTGTATTAATGAAGTTAAAAAACATAATATATTTTTCCCATATCATTTAATAATGTGTATCTCTTCATAACCCTACAATCACCTTGAGTGTCATAGATCCAACCTTGAAACTCATGTTGGTTACCTGACTGAGACACCCCTACCTATAGGTGAACATAGGGTCTGGGCTTTTGAAATAATTAATATGAATTTTTACATTTTCTAAGACCATTTTATAATTAATTTGGTTCAAATATTTAACCTTTATTATATCTTATTCACTATCTCGGCCCCTTAAACATGCTCAATTTTTGTTTACTTAGCTTAAGGTGAGTGCCTTCTATACAAGGGACACCTAGGGGTACTTGTGAAACTTGAAATCATACATAAATATAAATTTAATGATATCCATGCCATTTTTATCCCATTTCATCCAATTTAATAATTCCCAACATTATTGAATGCATTGCTACCCACTAAAGGTGTAAAAATACCATCTACATCTTTACAAATATGTAGATGCTATTGTAGGTTTCCAGTGCATAATTTGATAGGTTTGAGCCTCTCAAAAAATATACTTCATTCTCTTCAAGAATATTTAAGTTCATAAGTTCTATAATGTCTATATGTCTACGTGCCTTAAATCCTTTTTCAACCATGTTACATGATGTCCAAAACATACCCTTGGGTCTTTAATTTCCCTTTTTAGGGATAAAATGCCTAAAATAGTTTATTGACTCCTCCAAGATATTTACATATTCTAATTTTCCCATTTACACATTCAAAAATTTTACCATGTTATAACTCATGATATGACTTCAAACACAAATTGTATCACTTTCTTCCACACATGACATGGGTATTTAGTTCTTCATCAGGCTTCCTATAGGTGAGTATCTCCATGGACAAAGATTGAGCTCAAAATTAAGAAATATGAATTGAATTGGATATAAAAAAATGTTTTAAGCCACCCTTAAACATGAAAAAATAATTTACATTCACAATCAAGGGCCTAACTCATTTCAAACTTCTTCTCAACATGAAAATCTCCCTGAGGACACTTGAAGTTGCCCATTAATGGCTGACTGTGTAATTATGAGAATGTGGTGGACAATAGGGATTTTATTGACCCCATAAACAACATATATTTTCTCTAAAAATCACAATAATATATTATGGTCTAAAAAACTTGAGGAAATATTCCAAAACACATTTCAAAATTTAAGAACTCTTGTAGACACTAGGAAAGATATGTAGGCAAACTATGAGTAAAAACACAATATGAAATTAACTCAACGAGTCTTTATTTGGAGGAGTGAAATAGATAAGGAAATAAAATTTATATTTGAAACATGATAAAACCAAACACACTCAACTACCATGACCACCATTAGAATAAAAGAATCCTTCAAATGGTGAATAAATCCCCGTTGCACTAAAAAAGACTAGTCTAATAATTTGAAGTGTTTTGCCCATAAAATAAAATTTAAATTTGAAAATAATAATGAGATATATGTGGGTACATATTCATCATCATATGGTATCAAAATAAGTAAGTGGTTTATATGAAATTGCTCACAATGAAGTAAAACCTACAAGTTGCACAGAATGACAAGAAAATTTGCATAATCAACTTCAAATAAATGGTTCATAAAGAAAATTTTATAATTATAAAATTTATTACTAAAAAAATGAAAGTGTATTAGTGTATAATACTCCCGTAGGATAGTTTGTCCTAAAAGTACTTGTGTTGGTCGTATCAAGTATAAACCTGTAAGTCACTTCAATCTGCCAAGAAGAGTGAAAATAAAGTAGAATGGCTTTGAGCAAGAAGTGTTAGTTTAATATAAAATAAAACATGAATATTGTTGTGTGGAAGATAAAGAGTCAAATTTACATCTTCTACAAGTGACACATTTCCCAAGTAGGTTGTACAAGTGCCCCTTTCTCTTATTCTATTGAGAAAGCTACATTTTCTCTGAATAACATACAATATTTTTAGTATTTTCAGTTATATAAGGCTTATAATGACACGTGGATCATTACATCATGTTTTTAAACTTTCACATTTCCTAAGAAACCTGTACAAAGTATTAAATGCACCATTTTAACCCTTAAAATGACTCAAAATGATAAATGGACCTACAAACTAATTGACCAAAGCTAGTAAAACATTAATTGACATAAAATGACCTATAAAACATCTTGTTACAATACATTATACCCCTTATAGGCATAAAAATATATTTTTTTACTAGGGGTACCCTAATTTAACTTAAAAGTCATATTTGGTCAACAAATTGGTGACTTATAGGGGTAGTATGCTTGCCATATTAACTAGACTAGTAGCCTTATCAGTCCATTGGGATTAAGAGTGATATAAGGACTGAGACAAATAAGATAATTTTACCATTAAATTAAATTGATCAAAACAATATAACTAATTACTATCTCAATAACACAAAGTAAAGGACACACACAACAAAGAAAGCAAACACACAAGACACACACATGTGCATAAGCACTTAGGTGAATTAGGAAACACCCTATTATGCACAAAAAGCAAATAAATGTAGTTCCTTTCCTAGATCAAAAGTAAAACTTCTTGAATCATCTTGATGGTGAGATAAAACATAGTTCCAAGCATAATTATCTTTGGATTGAATGCTTTGTGGATCAAACCTCTTCTTTGGAACTTCACTTGATCTAGTCTCATGTAAATCATCCTTAAATAGGTCTATAATGAATACATATTCCTATATAACATGTTCACATAATTCATACTACCTCCCACTCTTCATTTAATAGTCATCTTATGTATCCTTACTAGGAATGTCTCCAAGAGGATTGATTTCTTGTTCCTTAAAATATTTAGGCCAATAAGAGCTTGTCACATCCTTCAAGAGATAATGTGTTTCTCTCAACTGATTGATAGGATCATAACCCATCTTGATGAATTCAAAAATTTTATCATCAAATACATATTTCTTATTTAAAGGATATATTTTAAATAATACTTTTCCTTTTCATACTTACTTGACTACCAATGTTGCCTTCTCCATCTTTGATTAGATCATAGCCTCCTTGTAGAGGAGTATAGCCTTCTCCAATAACTTCAAAAAAGTTATTTGAAATTTTATTAAGAACTTATCCATCCTTATCCAAGGTATATTTCAAAGTGATGAAAGATTTTATGATCATTTCTTACTCTATGGAAAAGGGAAGACATCCTTCTTCATCAACCCAATCTAAAATCTCTACACAAAAAGTCAAATTTTCTTCAAATATGGAGGTAAAATATTGTGAATTGCCATTTTTTTCACTGAAGGGACTCCCTATGGTGATTTATTCCTCATAAAAATTCATGAGGTCTTCTTTATCAACCATTAATTAAGGGCATTCTTCTTCATTTACTTCTCTCAAGATAGGTTTTTCAACATGAAGAAAATATTATTCATCATCAACCAAGCAAATATATTCAGCACAATAGTTTACCTTATATTAATTACATAAGACCTCTTGAGGGATATAAAATTAAACTTCATATATCATAATCTGATCTTTTTTTTCAAGGTCTACAAATTCTTCAACCTCCTTCATGGTGATGCCAAGACTGGGCATCTTGAAATCATGTGATCTAGCCCAATAAGGATGCCAAGTAGGTAGAATTTCTTCAAGAAAGATTTATCTTTCTTTATCAACTAGCTTGCCTTACTTTGGTTATTTTACCATAGGTACATCAAGGCAAAGGGTGATGGAGTAAGAAAAAGATGAAGTAGTTTGTGGAGGGGTAACATAAAACTCTAAATCCGATTGTGAATGCAAGGTATGAGGATCTTTGGGAAGATCCTGAGTGAAGGGAGATGGGATGTGTTTAGGTATAGGATCTTCTCTTTCATCTAATACTTCATTAACACCTTCACTAAGTATATTCATCTTTGTCTTTAGATATTATATTTTATTAGCTAAGTTCTCTTGGAAACATCCCTCTTGAAGCTCATAGGAATCATCATGAGGATAAGGAGTGAATGAGGGCTATCATGGAACAAAATAATCTTCTTGATGAAGGGTGTCAGGGGACTACAAAATATTAACTCAATTTTCCACTTCACACTCTTTGAAAATGCTTTTCCCATAATTCTATTATTTTTGTCTACCTTAGGATGTTAGGATTAGATGTCTTCTCAATTTGACACTCTTGGTCAAAACTTTTCTCCTCGTTCTCTCCCCATGACTCCACTATCTTATTCCAACTTAGTACATTGGAATTATGAGTCTCTTTTTGAGGTCATAGGGATGCAATGTGAGACGAAAATGAGGGTTTAAAATCCAATTCATTTTTTGACAACATAGGCTATTGCATATGCATATTTTCCAACTCAATTTGCCATTAAATATTTGTCTCAATGACAAGATTTCTCTTTTCAAATCGCTTCTCCAATTTCTTCTAAAAAGGATTACTTTGATAGACTTGATTTATCTCATGAGTAGGATTTAGGAATGGCTGATAGGGAACTTGGGGAAGTGGGTATGAAGGTTTATAGACTTGGAAAGGTTGCCTCTCATGAATTCTCAACTTATTTTCTAAGGATGAAATCAAACCACTCACATCTAACAACTCATTTTTAAGCCTTTATTAATTAGATCCCTCAATAGGTACCCACTCTTTCTTGACCAACTCTAAAGCATCTCTTACATTTTAAATGACATGATTAGGAACCTCTATACCATATCATCAATGTGTTTCAATATCCAACATGTATCTCTCATATCCTAAAAGTATTTTCTTGAAGGTAGGAATGGGCTAATTAGAGAATGGACTAGGTTGACTAGGATGGGTAAAACATTTAGAAGGCTGGTTATAAGATTGGTATAACTCATGATAGGGCTGAATATAGTATTATTGGGAATGATAATGATCATATCAAGATTGACCAAGAACTTGTTCATATTGATAGGGAATAAGACACGATGAATATGTTTCACCAACTTATGTAATATAAATCTCAACACCAAAATTAAATATGAATCTTCATTGAAAGTAAGAACATAAATAAATATGTTAACATCAATATTTAAAGTACAACTTGGGCTGCTTGACTAGTTGATATGTCTTTAGAGTCACCATTGATGCTTGAAAGATGCCTCTAAAGGCTGATTGTTGAGAGACAACACCAAAAATTTCTTAATCTCCTCAAACAAGAGTCCCATCAATCATGCCAAAAAATTTTGTCACTTGGAGTTACACCCTTTAAGGAGATGTAAATCTCTCCTCATCCAAGTGGTGCAATGTAATCACCTCTAGGCTTGTGGGTATCCTAAAGAACAAGGTGAGTCTCTAAATAGGGATAGCTCCCTTAATGTACCACTTCAGATTGAACATATAACTAAATTTTGAGGGGGGAAAAGGAGAGAGATAATGGAAATAAAATCTAAACTAAGGAGGTGATACACCAAATAAATTTGATGACTTATAACCAATTGAATTCTACACTTGAAACCAACAAAAAAACTAAAACATACACTCCTCCAATCTACAACTTGTCACATCAATGTTACATTGTGAGGTCAAGATGAACATCTAGGCTAGGAGGAATAGATAAGAGGCCTTGAATGACACTAATGAAAATAATAACTCACTCAACCTTGAATCATCATAACACACTTCACATGCCCTATAAGAAGCTTTCAAAATACAAATAGGTTGCAAGAATGAGATAACATGCTAAGGAAACAAGTGTGTCACTTAATCAAAATCGAAAATTCAAGTATAAAACACTAATTATAGTCATTAAAGATGTAAAATTTATTCATTTTATTGAACAAAAGGTATACAAATGAGCATGGATTTTCCATACTCAAGTGGAGCATCCAAAAGAATGCCAAAATGGCTAACTCTTATAGATTTCAAGAGAGAGAAAAGAAGAGAAGTTCAAGGGTCACAAAGGCACTTGTAAAGATGATAAAATTAGTTATCCATGAATTATAATATGATATGGGTTGAACCATTAAATTTTGTAAAGTACAAATTTTAATCTAAGTCATCAAAGTTATGCAAAGTGGCACAAGACTCCTCCTTTTTGCAAAAAAAAATTGACTTCATGATTAATCCTATTTAAAGGTATTGTAACTAATGAGGAGAAATATAAATGATTGGAATGGAATGGGAGACTCTCATATATGCCTGACCCTTTGTAAACCTCTTAAAGTGAGTCATAATCACCTATAATCCAAAAAAAACTCCTTTCATGCACCCTTCACACTTTGTGGGATAAGTGTGCAAAATTGGTACAAAATTTAAATACTCTCCATGTCCTTTTAAGAATCAAAATATTTTAAAATTAGTTCAAGTGAAACTTTTCACCCCTCTCACTAACTTGTGCATTAGACTAGTTTTGATTGGCTGAGTTGCAGGACCTATTTAAGACACTTAGAAACGTTTTAAAGGAATTAAAATTACATTTTGAGTTATCTTAAGTCTAAATATTTCCATCCTTGTGATTTTCATCTCTTAAAACTTCATACAACCTACAAAACATAGAAAACATTGAGTAAATGATTTTCTATTCCTCCATATGTACAATTCTCTATAAATATATGGAATGTGAGGGAGATTGAGGGAGTCATATCAAACATAAAATATCCATTCTATTCAAACTATGCCATTAAAATAGCTTTTCGAGCTCATTTTATCTATCGAGTCTTGGCTAAGGGTTTATGAGGGTTTTAGCATGTTTTGACACATAAGCTTATTTCATAAAAATATGACATAAAACCTACAAAAAAATTACCCAAAATCATTATTCAAGACCTCTCTCAACATCCTTGAACTTATCATATTCTCATAACATTCCTCGTGTAGGATTTGATCATTCAAACATCCTCTATCGAGCTCTTCCTTCCACTTTCACAAGCCAAATTCTAGTCCCAAGTCCAAATTGGGTTCCCCTATAACCTCTTTCCTATAAAAAGTATTAAATACATATTTTAGGGTCCATAAAACATATTTCAACAATTTTTAATACATATATCAAGTAGAAAATGAAATTGACCTCCCTGTAGATGCTAGGCCTAGTCATGTTCTTAGAGATTTGACTGCAACTTAAACCCAAATTGTAACTAAAATAGGGACAATATACAGGGTTTCACTATATAAACTATTCCTTGCATGGTTTTTAACTCTTTTTGGAATTATTATGATGGAAGAGATAATATACAAATGTTAAGAATAATTATTAATATATTTTAAATGTCTCTATCTTCATAATCCACTTAATATCCTTGATAACTCTTAAAACCTCTCACTCAGTCAAGATTGAGTTTTAGTTATGACTATGTTTTTTGCCTGTAGGTGTCCTTAATTCCAAAATAATTTACTTATGATGATTTATAATCTCCCATTTTATCTCCTAATGTCACAATAAACTTAATTTATACTTATAACCTCTCATATCCCTTCTCAATCACTCTACTCTCACAAAGGAGTATGTATTGCCTGACTGAGACACCTCTATAATAACCCCTACATGTAGCTTACTTTTGCTCTTATTTATCTTTATGAAGCTAAAAAAACCTTCTTATATATGTCCCATATTATTTCATCATGTGTAACTCTTCCTAAACCTACAATCAATTTGAGTGTCTTAAAACCATCCTTGAAACTCATGCTAGTTACCTAACTGAGACACCCTTACATGTAGGTGAACATAAGGTCTAGTCTTGAAAAATAGTCCATATGACCTTTTAGATTTTCCAAGACCATTTGATAAGTACTTTGGGTCCACTTGTTGACATTTCTGATCTCTTATTCACTATTTGGCCCCTTAAACTTGTTCACTATTTATTTGCTTAGCTGAAGGTGACTACCTTTTATACAAGGGACACCTTGGGGTACTTGTGAAACTTCAAATCATACATCAATAGAAATGTAATGATATCCATCCCATTTTTATACCATTTCCTTAATTTTAATCATTCCCAACATGAGTGAATGCATTATTACCCACTAAAGGTGTAAAAATACCGTCTACATCTTTGCAAGCCTATACATGTTATTGTAAGTTTCCAATGCATAATTTGATAGGTTTTAGCATCTCAACAACCAATTTCCATTGTTTCTCTTAACTTCATTCTCTTCAAGTATTTTCAAGTTCATAAGGCATATAAGGTTTATTTGTATAGGTGTCTTAAATCCTTTTTCAAACATGTTACATGATGTCTAAAACATACCCCTAGGTCTCTATTTTCCTTGTTTAGGGATAAAGGACATGGAATAGTCTATTGACTCCTCCAATATATTTACATCTTCTACTTGCCCCATTGACACATCCAACAAGTTTATCATGTTCTAAAACATGATATTACTTTAAACACAAATTGTATCACTTGATTACATACATGACATGGGTATTTAGTTATTCATCAGGTTAATTGTAGGTGAGTATTTCCATGGGAAAAAAATGAGCTCAAAATTATCAAATATTCATTGCATTTGGATATCCAAATTTTTTTAAGCCACCCTTAAGCATGACAAAATAAGTTCCTTTCACAATCAAGGGCTTGGATCATTGACTATGAAATTATGAGAATCTGGTGGACAATAGGCATTATCTTAACCCCATAACCAACATATATTCTCTCTAAAAATCAAAAAAAGATATTATGGTCTAAAAAACTTGAGGAAAGCTTGCTTATCACATTTCAGAGTTTGAAAACTCCTATAGACACTAGGAAAGATATGCAAGCAAAATGTGATCAAAAGTGCACTATGAATGTAATTCATGGAGTCTTTATTTATAGGATTGAGATCAAGAAGGAGATAAATGAATTTTTTTTAAATGATAAAACCAAACACACTCAACTTCTAAAACCACCATCAGAATAAGAGAATCCTTCAAATGGTGAAGAATTGCCTATTGCACTCAAAAAGAATAATCTATAAATATGAAGTGTTTTTCCCATAAAATCATATTGTAACTTGAAATTAATAATGGGATACATGATTTTACATATTCAACATCATCTGGTATCAAACTAAGAATGTGGTTTGTACGAACTTGCTCACAATGAAGCAAAACTTATAGGGTTCAAATAATGACAAGAAAATTTACATACTCAACTTAAAACAAATGGTTTATAAAGAAAAATTGATCATTTTTAATCTCATTAATATTAAAATTAATGTCTCAAAGATTTTAATACTCCTTGAATTTTGTTTTTCTTATAACTACTTGTGTTGGGTATACCAAGTATAAACCGGCAAGTCACTTCAATCTACCAAGAAGAGTGAAAGTGAAGTAGAATGGTTTTGAGAAAGAAATGTTAATATGGGTGATTATAAAATTGAGTCACATTTACACCTTTTACAAGTAGCACACTTCCCAAAGAGGTAGTACAAACACCACTTTCTCCTTTTCTACTGAGAAAGCTACCTTTTCTCTAAACAACCTACAATCTTTCTAGTAGTTTCATTTTTCTAAGGTTTATAATAACACATGGGTAATAACACATTTTTACACTTGAAAATTTCCCAATAAACCCATACAAAGCATTAAGTGCACCATTTTTTAACCTGAAAATGATAAATAGACCTAGAAACTAATTGACCAAAGCTAGTAAAACATTAATTGACATAAAATGACCTATAAAACATCTCATGAAAATAAATTATACCCATGTATAGGCCTAAAAACTAATATTTTTACTAGGGGTTCCCCAATTTAACCTAAAAGTCAAACATGGACAAAACCTTCTGTAAGGAATATCATTAATAATCATGTAATATAATGAATTAAATCAAATGTTAAGACAAAAATACCATTAATAAAAATATTTTTGAAGTCAAGAATAACCTTGGAACAATAATAGTTATACACACAAGATGATATGAACATTACTATACACCCTCTTTAGGGGCTTATTGTGAGCATAGAAAATGACAAACCATATGAATATTTAATAAGAAAAACATATAGGTTACTCTTCATGAAATAAATTGGTCAATACCTCTATGCCCACCCAAATATATTACATCTTTGTTATATTTCACTCAACATGAATAGAATAAACATGGCGATGATAGAACATCTAACGAACAAATTGATTCCATAGCTAATTTTGATTAACCTATTAACAAACTTACTGCAAGTGTTGATTCCTTGATAATTGATACTATTATCACATAGATGGTTTAATTATATTAATTTAACTAAATATATAGTTTACTTTAAAATTATGGTCAATAAATCTCTTTTGTTGACTGTGTTAGTTAGTTTTGGTTCTCTTTTAGTTACCCTCATTGTTGAGTGATATAGTTTTGTTTGGATAGTTAACTATATTTAATTTACATCACTCTATTTTAAATGATTTTATCTAATCATTTTAGACCTTATATATAGTTATTAATTAATTATAAATATTTTTTCGATATGTATATATATTACAGTTTAATTTTTAATAATATGAAGATAATATTTGGTGTTTACTCAGCTTTATGATCCTTTTTTTTCGTCATCTCATATCATAGCCATGGATCTCTAAACATTGTTAAAGATTGCAATGGGAGAAGAAAATAGAGAAGAATAATGTGCACTCTCACTCAATTTAATATCCATTCTATCCTAATTAGTCTCGCATTGAGGCATTGGAACTTAACTCTACTTTGGTTTTTTATAGTAATTCAATTTTCCAAAAAGAGTATTTTTCATTGATTATTAAAATGTCTCATTTATCAAGATATTAGGATGTATCATTGTAACATTTCAAAAGTCTATTATAATTTTTCATTCAAATCATTTTTATAATCCATTAGTTTTGAGTTAATTAAAGGCATAATTGTATGAATTGGTATGTTGAAGTTGCATGTTAAGATTTTATTCTCTGATGGTGTTGGAAAAGTATTTTATAAAAGAAGAAGGATATCAAATTTACACCAATAGTATGAATAAGAGAAATTCTAAATTACATTCAAAATATTTAGGTACCAAAAACTCCATTATTTTTTATGGCTAAACACAAATCAGCTTGTGGTTTTTCAAAATCCACCTCAAATGTGTCATGGAAGTTGAAGTAAGGCACCAAAGCCACCTCTTACACAAAATCACCTTATAGAAAAAGGTATTGAAAAAAGGTAAGGTTTTGATATTTTTAGCATCTTTATAACTATTTTATCCTTTATGTGTTTGAAGTGATTCATATAGGAGTTATGAACATTTTTTATTAAAGAAACCCTACCAACATAAGGTATATAAATGAAACCACAAGACTACATTTTTAGTAAAATTTGTATTTATGATGAAAATACCAAATCTGGCAAAATACAAAACTTGGGGCTATTTAAACCATTTTTTTATTGAAATAAACTATGAAAGTATTTATTTTTATTCCAAATAGAGTGGGTGACATTTTATTTTCATTCATTTTTTTAAACATAATATAAATAGGAAAATATAGTGTAAAACTTTAATTTCCTAAAAAAATTAAACATTGAAAACACAACACAATGAATATTATGAAGTTGAAACATTTGGTATAACTAGTGCATATGGATCATGTATACAAGTAATTTCATTTTACTTTGAACTACTAAAAATATATACTTACGTATCTATAATGTAAATTTCTAGACTTCATCCCAATAAATTGTGAGGGAGAAATAAGGTGTATACACATAATATCTTCACACTTTTATTGATTACTAACACTTCATATCTTGTAGGAACCTACTAAGTCTCAATATCTCTAGGTGCATGCCTTAAGGGGTGCATCGACAAAGGGGTGGACATGCCTTTGGTGCTTCGTAAGATTTTTTTTTCTTTTGCCACTTGCTATCTACACTATTGCCTCCTAAATCCTTGAGCCCTAATCTTATTTCTATCTTTCTTATCTATTCTCACCATTTGTCATGATTTATCCCTCATTTATTACCTTGTTTTCCTTTTGATCTATTTAGTAAGTTAGGTTGACCTAGTTGACCTAGCTTATTTTGAGGAAACTTTGCCTTTCCTTGTTATTTTATATCCCAGTTGATTTAGCACAAACTTCAAGCATTAGCCTGCTAATGTTCTTGGTCAACCTAATCAAACTATCATAAATAACATGTCTAAAAGTCTTTAGGGTGAGACACTACTATATATACAAGGTCATTCCTTACCATTTCATAATAAAGTTGAATTAAGAAACCAAGTGTGAATTAACATTAGCTTATTAACCATTGTAATTGAAGAATAAAACTTTAGGGTTTAATACTTTCATTTGGAGATCTGATATTGTATTTTGGAGAATTATTTTTGATGCTTAGGTAGGTCATGCAGCCTAGAGCTTATTTATCTTGTTTATCCTTACATGACACAACATTCTCCTATGAAGCACCATTAGCGAAGGTAGAGGTTGAGACTCAATAGGTTCATCTTCAAAGGTAAGTATTCCTAACTTTATTTCTCCTTTTCAAGAGTAGATAGATAATGTAGTATGTATTACTCTCTCCCATGTATTAAGATTTTGTATACATTGACATGAGTATATGTCTTCTATACATGTTTAGTTTAGTTGTGATTTACTTATTTTGTTTTAACCCCTACATTGGGCCACAAGCTTTGGTGAACACTAGATTAGTTTACTTTCTTATTTATTATCATAAGTGAATATAGAAACCATAGGAATATTATAGGGTTACTATGAAATCATGTTATACTATAGGCTTTGGAACCCTACCTAGAATGATATTTTGTGATAAATGACACAAGTGATCCCATAATGAGGTCTACCAAATCCTAATATTGGTCATGCTCCTACTTAAAAAGTGTGTGCCCTAATCAAAAGTGTAGGTATATCTATCATATCTGATGTAGGATTCATTAATGAGAGCCATGCAATTTTTATTGCATACATTATGGTGAAACCGACATGAGTCAAACTCTTACAGGGTTTATTTCAATTATTCTATTCAATTTGTCATCCTTTCTATCATATTTCTTGACTTGTTTGCCTTACTCTATCAACCTAACTATTTTTATATTTTTTTAGGAACATGTAACTAGATTGACCAAATCGATCCATCATAGGTTTCCATCATTTTTCAAACTTTTTATCCAACCTAATAAGTCAACTAGGTCAACCTAGCAAATTTCTAGCCACTTTGCAGTAGGTTCTTATTCAAGATTCATAGTGAAAGTTACAAATTCTAGACTTCCAAATTTGTATTATAATCAATTATGATATGTAAACTACATTGATAAACTCAAAGTGAAGTTTAAAATATGGATACTAAATTTTTCAAAATTATCAAATCCTTGAAATACGTAACGGAACTTGTAGTTTGTTTGGCAATAATTTATTCTCGGTTATCGAATTGGAATGGAAATGTCGAAAGACTTTTCACTTCCATTCACCAATTTAACTAGTTTTTTTCTTTTCTTTTAAATGTCATAAAATGTGAAAATTTAAAACTTTGCATGCATTCCTGATTAATTAGAAGTCAAAAAATAAATAAAAAACATGTAATCAAATGACAATTTTACCATACAAAATTGATAATGGAGTTTGGCATCTCTTGCCTACGTCTTTGGGTTTGCCTAATAGTGAGAACTATTTCATTAATTATTGAAACAAAAGGTGATATAATTCTTTGAAATGTTGCACAACTTCCCTCAGGTTTGATCTCTATACAAGAAGCCCACCTTCACTGATTTACTCAAGCTCGACAACATGGAATCCTTCCTCAGTTTTCAATCCCCCTCCAAAGGTGCATAAGTCCCTCAACTTTACTATTGGTCTATCCAATTTATATTAAAAATAATTTTAACTTCTCTTTTTAATTACAAAACATAATTAAAAAGTCTTACCCTTTGTGTATCAAGTTAGATAATGGATTAAAATCCATTTGTTAGCTATCTCCAAGATCCAATATATCTCTCAGCCTATTAAAAATACAATACATAGTCTAGTGAAAACTTAAATTCACATAGAAGTTCACAACTTTTAAATTGTTTTCCAGCCCATAACATAGTTGGTCAAGGCTTATCCCTTTTGCATAATAGGTGTAAGGTTCAAGTTTTTTGCCTCCCTTTTTGGGTGCTTAGACTTATCTCACTTTATCCCACATTAGCAATTTAAAAATGATTTTATATATTTTAATAGGTAGGTGGCTTCCGTTTACAATGCTAATGCCCCTTTTGGTGGGCTCGAGGCCCTAAACATAACATGGTTTCTAACATAGCATATGACTTGGTAGGATGGAAGATAAGTCATGAGCTAGGTTAAATCAGATGTGGCATTTCTCATGGTCTCCAAAAATAGCATGTAATCATGAGCTTTACTTGGAAATGCATTGGATGTGGTTTGGAAACTGTTGTTTCTCACATGTGGCTCAATGGGGAATGGTAATTACAAAATATTACCAAGCTATTTAAAACATATAATTGAATTATCCCACATGCATCTGGTGGGCAAAAAATATAGGTTTAAAAGCAAATTCAAATACATTGCAATATGAAATGGAGGCCAAGGCACCCCTCCTTAATCAAGTGTCTTGACGCTCATTGAGGGCCCCCAATGAGCCAATAGTGGGGCCCATGGTTCTCCATATGACCGTTTGTCAAAGACTGGAGGCTAAAACTAAACCAAAACACCAAACCAAATTTTTGTACAAATGTACAAAAATTGATTGCCATGTGTCAATGTGTGATTGTTCTACTTGTCACATTCAAATTGCGCCATGCATTGTGACACCTTCTTAATTTCCGTATCATAAAATAACTTTAGTAGGTTATAACTTAGGCATCTGGACTCCATTTTGTGATTTATAAAAAGTGTTAGAAATCTCTTGATGAGCTCTTCCATGTGCAAGATTTTTTGTCACAACTTGGGACCTCTTTATGAATTGAGCTCTGGATCACACCTCCATACAAAAGATGCTTTTAGTCTCTAAAAATCTACTATCTCCTAAAACTGATAACTAGTCTACTACCTCACATCAAACATAACCCAATCATAGAAAAAGATAAACATTGGAAAAATAAATGATTCAAAACTTTACTAAAAATTCCTACACATGACATGAGTAAAGGAATCTGCAACTACCAATAAACTGATCACAACATACCAAAACTATCTGCCCATGTCACATCCTATAAAGCAGTGAACTGTCAATAATGAAAAAAATTCCCAATGTAACTATAAAAAAAGTTTGTTAATGCCAAAAACACAAAATAAATGTTGTAGACATGTTGTAATACAATGCCTTGGTATGTGACTTATAATGATAAGTGAATGAAAACAACACAAAGTGTATATTACCTAACATCCAAACATGCCCATAGGGTCTTACAATGCATCTATACATCTATGTGCCAAAAAATAGATACATTCTCAAAATAATAATCAACTATGAAACAAGTTTTGTAAGGAAATTAACTCAACCCACAACATGTATTTTTCTATTATCTCCAACTGATCAAAAGAGTTTAAGTCCTATCAATTCCATAGACAACTCACTTAGCATAAATAGAAGATTGAAAAACATAGAGCTATTCAACATAAGGTGAGAATTGAAATACTTTGAAAGATAAACCTATCTTGATGAGTTATAATAAGCTCTACTAATGCATCATCAAAGCTTGTTCTCTCCTTTAACCAAATTCTTAAAAATGCTTTGAAAAATAAATGCATTATAAATCTACTTAGTCAAATTTTCTACCTAGTTAACCTGATTTCCTTAGTGGATTCATTAACATCATTATGGATTGATTTAACTTCATTGACCTTATTAATAGGTTGATAAATTAGATTAGTTTTACCATGTCTATAATGAGAAGATGATTGAAGTTTAAAATAATGATCAATCTGATGTCCACTCATATGACAATGAGTGCATAAAACCTTCTTAGGTGAGGTATCCCTTTTTCCTCTGATCGCTTTGCCATGACGAGAATGGTCTTTAACACTTGTAATATGCTTAATCAAAGCATGTCTCTTCTAGCAAAATGCAACATAGTTGTTATGCATCCCATAAATATTGCATGGAAATGATTGTATCATCTTCTGAATGTTAAATCCAAATTTCTTAAACATAAAAAGTGGATCAAAATATTTACTACTAACTCTAGTGTAAGAACTAGGAGGTGGAACATCAATACCTATTGTACCTACTCTTTTACACTACACATGCTCTGCTAGTGGCCTCAGACCTTTGCTATTAGAACCTTGTATTATTTTAGCTGTGGGGGCATTTTCTCCAATATCCACATGTTCACTAATGTAACCCAAACCTACATGAGGAGATCTATACTCTACATGTATTGGGTTAGTAATTCCTTGGCTATTTTGACCAAGACATCTTTCATTAAAGTCCATTTCTATCAACAATTTGGATCCTATACCCTTAGTGTGTTTTTCATAAATACCAAAAGTAGCATTACTTGAATCTGAATCTGAATGGAATGAATAAAATGAATTACTTGGTGAATAACCTATAGTGCACTCAGTCATAGTCTCTACATTTGAAGTAGAAGGTATTTCCTTCTTTAGTTTAGCACATTATAATCTGATCAAGAGATCATCCTTAGATTCAAGCTCTGATTTCAAACTTGCAACTTGCTCTTCAAGAGCTAAGAGCTTGCATCTTAGTAATGCATTCTCATCCTGAATTTGGGTATTGATGCTTTCAATCTCTTCTATATTGGATTTATGTGACAACCTGCCCATGGTTTCCTATAACTAGACTAATTCCAAAATTGCACACTACAATTTAATCAAGGCTACAAAATACTGGAAACTAATAAACTAAAAGCAACTATCAAATCACATAATCAAAAGCTAACCCTGCTTTCTATCTACTCTGTTACCAATTTGATCCATAAAATACATCGATAAACTAAAAGTGAAGTCTAAAATATGGATACTGAATTTCTCAAACTTATCAAATCCTTGAAATACTCAAAAGCACTTGTAATTTGTTTGGCAATTAAATGTTCTTGGTTATCGAATTGGAAAGGAATTGTCGAAAGACTTTTCACTTCCATTCACCAATTTAACCATTTTTTTAAAATGTCATAAAATGTCAAATTTTAAAATTTTGCATGCATTCATGATTAAATAAAGGTTAGAAATTGAGTTCAAAACATGCAATCAAATGACAATTTTACCATATGACATTGATAATAGAATTCGACATCTCTTGCCTACGTCTCTGGGTCCACCCAATAGTGAGGACTATTTCGTTAATTTTTGAAACAAAAGGTGATATAATTGTTTGAAACATTGCACAACTTCCCTTAGGTCTGATATCTATACAAAAACTCCACCTTCATTGATTTAATCAAGATTGGCAACATAGAATCCTTCCTCAGTCTTCAACCTCCCTTCGAAGGAGCATAAGTCCCTCCACTTAACTATTGGTCTATCCAATTTATATTAAAATTATCTTTAACTTCTATTTTTAATTACAAAACATAATTATAAGGCTTACCCTCTATGTCTTAGGTTAGATAATGTATCAAAATTCATTTGTTAGATATCTCCAAGCTTCAATATAGCTCTTAGCATATTAAAAATAAAATACACAATCCAATGAAAACTTACATTCAAATAGAAGTTCATGGCTTTTAAATTTTTTGCTAGCCTGCAACATAGTCGGTCAAGGCTTATCCATTTTGCACAATAGGTGCACGATTCAAGTTTTTGGCCTCCATTTTTGGGTGCTTAGAATTATCTCACTTTATCCAACATTAGCAATTTAAAAACACTTTTCTGTCTTTTAATAGGTAGGCGGCTTCCCTTTACAATGTTGATGCCCCTTTTGGTGGGTTCAAGGCACTAAACATAACATCATTTCCAACTTAGCATATGCCTTGGTAAGATGGAAGATAAGTCATGAGCTAGGTTGAATCATATGTGGCATTTCTCATGGTCTCCAAACGTAGCATGTAATCTCGAGCTTGACTCAGTAATGCATTGGATGTGGCATGATAGCTATTAGTTCTCCCATGTGGCTTAATGGGGAATGGTAATTACAAAATATTACCAAGATATTTAAAACATATAATTTAATTGTCCACATGCATCCGATGGGCACAAAATATAGGTTTAAAATCAAAGTCAAAAACATTGCAATATGAAATGGAGGCGAAGGCACCCCTCCTTAATCAAGAGTGTCGACCCTTGCTGAGGGCCCCTAGCAAGCTAATAGTGGGGCCCAAAGTTCTCCATATGACCACTTGTCAAAGACTAGACGCAAAAACAAAACTAAAACACCAAACTAAATTTCTGTACAAACATACAAAAATGGATAGCCACGTGTCAACAGGTGATTTGTCTACCTTTTGCATTCAAATTATGCCATGCATTACGACACCTTATTATTTTGCCTATCACAAACTAACTTTAGTAGCCTATAACTTGGGCATCCAGACTCCATTTTGTGATATAGAAAAATCACTAGAAAGCTCTTGATGAGCTCTTCCATGTGCAAGAGGTTTCATCACAACTTGGGACCTTTTTCTAAACTAACCTCTAGATCATGGAAAAAGTGCTAGAAAGTTCTTAATGAGCTATTCCACATGAAAGAGGTTTCATCACAACTTGGGACCTATTTTTTAACTGACCTTTAGATCAAACTAGGTCAACCAATTTGACTTAGCACATTTTGTAGGTGTAATAGGTTAGCATAGCACACTTTTCTAGCTTTTACAATAGGTTCTTGTCTTAGTCAACTAGCTCGACCAAGTTCTCTAGATTGTACTAGTCCTCTCCAAGGTTACAAGTTAGTAATCTATTCCATTTTCATCTCCAAAACACCAAGGTTAGTTTCTATTTCTCTATTTATACTCTACTCTATACTTTTCTTTCA
Organism: Torreya grandis; assembly: GCA_037957365.1. Taxonomy (NCBI): domain Eukaryota; kingdom Viridiplantae; phylum Streptophyta; class Pinopsida; order Cupressales; family Taxaceae; genus Torreya; species Torreya grandis. The sequence continues at coordinate 501,259 of JARHVA010003253.1, forward strand.
AAATTTTAATATATGCATATGTACCAATTGGATCGACCAATGTCAATTTAATTGACTATTTATTAAATTTTAATATCTAATTTTCTAGACTAGATGCAAGGATATCTCATTTCATTCTTCATATTTTTAGTAGTCATTTCTCATTTTCTATCTATTGTGTTATGTCAACTAACTTGACTCTGCACTATCCTATGCCCTACTTCCTATCTCTATCCACTACACTAGGTTGATTGAGTCGACCTAGGAGTTTCTATAGCTCTTGTGCACTACACTAGGTTAATTGAGTTGACCTATCTTAATTTTTAGCCCTTTTTTTCCTTTTCTATTAGCGTTTTCTATTTTTAATGTGTCAATTTTGTGGACCCTATCCATATTTATTGTCCTTGCTTTACACTAGGTTGATCAGGTCAACATAGCTTTATTTCTGTCACTTTTTGAATCCTTTATTTTATCATCTTTCTTTCCTTCCTATTTCATCATGGATTTCCTATTGGGTGACAACACTAAATCTTAAATAGCAGGCATGATGTAATTAACCAATCCTCATGGGGTTTCTACAATAGATAAAGTAAAGTTCCTTTTGTAAATACTAGTAATGTCTATGTTGTAAATCACACAATGGACTATGGGTTTATTCATGATACCTCTTTGAAAAATAATCCTTATTTTATGTTAGAGAACCAACCTGAGTTAGAGTATACTCTCAAAATCCTTTTCTCTATTAACCAATTTCCCCAACTTAAAGGGAAAGGTCCATCTACCATTTACACTCTCATTATTAGTGGTCACTATAATAAACCTCATTCACCACATTATACACTCTCAAATAGATTTTGTAGTATTGATTTATTTTCTTCATAACTTATCCCTTTGATTATGACCTCTTCTCATGCTCCTTCTTCTTTTTTCCTTTCTTCTACTTCATTGCCTAGAATCTCAACTACCGTGGTTGGTTCTACATCTAGTGGACCTCTCTTAATATCCACTATCCTTAATCCTTCCATGAGTTCATTGTTTAGTACCTAAGGAACTCATTCTTCTACTAGTGCCTCTCATTCTCATCATTCATATCAAGCTCTCAATAATACCAATAGTGGTACCCAAGCCACTAAAACCAAAACCAACTCTTCTAATAATGTTAGTCAAACTCACCAACTTCTATTTAAAACTCTAAAAAAATGAATGCTTTCAAAGTTCATAACACAAATCAAATGAAGAGAATAAAAAATCACATTTTTCATCTTTAGACAAAACCAACATGGCCAATGATAATATTTTTCATCTATTTACAAATGCTCTTAATCCCAAATTACAATATTGATTCCATACCATTTCACCATGCACTTTGAAGGAAGATATTGATCAACATAAGTGACAAGATTTCATTATGCATCTATTAGAACCACCCCAAACTTCTATGGGTTCTCATATATTACTTGAAAAAAAAACCATAATGTTACCAATGATGGTGTTTTCAGTTGATATGATACCATTTACCATGTTCAAGCTACTTCTCCTACCCCTTCTTCGGAACTATCTTCCTCTTCTCAATAATTTACTAATCCTCATTTATCAACAAATAAAATTAATTTTCATAAACCCCTTTCCTTGGATAAATTTCTCAAACATCTACCTAGGCCTCTTCCCCATGAAATTAACCCTACTCATCCTATGAAAACTCGGTGTGATCCTAGTAAGTTTTTTTGGTTTCATGCTAGTTGGGGTCATTCTCATGAGACTTGTAGACAACTATACAATTTATCTATGGAGTTTATTCTTGGACCTAATTTTGACTATGATTTTATCATGTGACAATGTCAAAAAGCTTATGAGTATGCTTTCAAAGAATATAAAACTCATGATAAATCTCAAGCCTTGAATCAAGAAAACACTCATTTAACTATTTGTAATGATGCTTTATCTAATCATCAACCTAATCAACAACTAATTCAAGAAAACTAAGGCAATCCCATCTCTTCCACAAATAATGTAGAAAGTCTTATGAAACAAATTTCCAAATAAAATGTGGTTAACATGACTAATATGTGAAGAGTATTAGCTTTCATATATTCTTAGCCTATCTACACCCTGCTTCCTTCTCAAGTATACTGTGTTATCCATGATTCTTCTCCAAATCATTTAAATGAGTTGGGGCAAGATGATCTTATAACCTTTGATGAAGATCCAAATTATGATTCTCCATTAGATAACACATCCCATGATATTTCTACAACTCTTACATCATCTTCTCTTTCCAATGTAAATTAGCCTTCTGTTAACACCTCTTACGTGGTCTTGTTTAAGCCCATGATGCCAGGATTATGTGTTATATTTATTATTTACTTGAATATTTTCATGCATCCTCTCACGTTCCAAATTTTATAGTTCTTAATATTTATATTTTCCTTCTTTATCACAAAGTGGAGATGACACTTACACCTCTTATTTTTTGAGGAGCCCCATAGGAATATGTTCATGGAACTTGTTATGACCGGCCCTTACAATTTTTATAGGTTCCCTAATTCCCATGACTTGTTTAATCTTGATATTAGTAATACCCTTTTTAGACATTATATTGATCCTACTTCTTCCACAGTGAAACTTGTGTCAGAACTAGTTATTATTGTTTCTTCCCCTATTGATGAGCCTACTCTTACTCATTTCACTAGTTCTCTTCTTGTTATGATTAACTCTTTTCATTATCCATCACCACCTCCTCTTGGTGATGGTTTTATTCCTTTACCTAAGATGGATCCTTTGCCTACCAAATGAAGTGATGAGTCACCCCCTCTTATTCCACACTTGTTACACCTTATATTGTGAGTGTTCCTCCTAGGCACACTCACAATCGTATCTATTGCTTTCATGGGACAAAAACTCATTATTATACACATTGTCATAAGTTAAGATAATATATTGATACCTTTAATCCTTCTTCACCATACATAGACACTACCATACCTCATCCTAAGATTATTCCTGACTATATACTTAAGTATGGTGAGAGGTATTGTATATGACACTAATGCAACACACATCATACTAATTATTGTTGTATCCTTCAACAACATGTTAAGGATCATCTTATAGCTATACCTAGACCAGATACTATTCCTCTGATAGGTCATTCTCACAAGAAGGTTCCCTCTTGTCCCATAGTTACACCTCCTATGGTTCCTTCTATACCTCCACCTCTAGTTCCTTCTCCATCAGTGGCTCCTCTTTCTCTTGTAGATCTCATTCCCACACATTCTTTTTATCATCCTTTACTAAATTTACCTCCTAATCATGATATAATTAGTATTATTACTTTTTTAATTGAGGAGATTAGAAAATAAGTATTTTCCTGGTATTCCATAAAGATTGATGACACATTAGCAATAGTTTGTATCTAGCTTCATAGAGATTTATCTAATGTCTTGGATAATGTGTGTGGACAGATTTATGAATACTTATGAGCACATGTATGGTAATTTTAAATTTATATTTTGATTAGACATGTTCTTCATTTTTATTTCTTTTCTATATCTAATTATAACATTTGACACTATGTCAAATTCTTACTTATCTTATATCATTATGTTCTTTGTTGACTATATTTCTAGTTATTTTTTTTTGCATAAATTTGTTCTTCCTTGTCATTGATTTATATTTATATTTTCTTCTTATTTCATCCCTTGGATATTTATTTTTTCATTTGATTTGTAAAACCATAGATAAGACCCAATAGATCCTCACCAAA
>JARHVA010003253.1:510000-527500 GCA_037957365.1 Torreya grandis
CTTCTATCCCTCCTAGGCTTATAGATATTAGTCTATCCATATCTCTATCTATTTATCTCTCCAAAAATTCTATTAGACAAGAGATGTCCATCAATCTCCAAAACCACCATCATCTCTGCAATCAAGAAATAACATAGGGTATATTAGTTCCTTTATATCATGTATAATCACAATACATTCTTTATACATTCTATTTTTAATCAAAAACAAGTATAATTTATTCACTTTTATCTATTTTAACCTAATTTATCCTTTTTTCCCTTTTTTGATCATTTTAGACCATTATAGACCTTTTTACACTTTATCATGTTTGCTCTAGTTCCCTAGTCAACCAAGTCTGACTAAAATTTTTCTTACTTTTATTCTACTTTTCTGCACGTTTATTACTTTCCTACTTATTCTCTTTTCATTGGTGCTTGGTTCGATTTTGGCCCTTATGGACGAACTGGATACCTCACACTAGGTTTTTATTTCCAAAATGTGCTAAGTCGACCTATACCATTTAGGTTGGCCACATGAATTTTAGCATGATTTACTCTACTAGGTTAACCTGGTCAACCTAGTAGGTTTAGTGTACCAACCCAACACATTTTTCCAAAAACTTGCCTTTTTCTAGATTTTTCCCTATTTCTTTCCAACCTATTTCATGTCTTTTTATTTACCTCCCTTATAATCTAATTTTGTTAATTTTTATCATTCATAAATGCTTAAAATTAAATTTTATCAAAATACACTTAATTGATTTCAAATTTTAAAATCTAGTTTGAGATTCTTAGATGTATACCTGTAGTGCACCTGATCTCACTCTTGGAGCTCCCTCCCTTATAACATGTTATTCCCTCACCATCCTATCTTTTTTTCCTTCCAAAGATCTTTTTCTCTTCTCTTAAAATACAAAATAACAAAATCAATTATATTTTTCATATTTAAAACTAGTCATTAGAAATTTAATTCTTCACTTATTATCCTTTAGATTCCTTCATTTTCTCATATCTTTGTTTCTACTGATCCATTCTACAAACCATAAAATGTGTTAGATTGGTGATGAATTAGATATTTATTTGCACTATTAAATGCCTATATTCCAAAAATTTTAATTGTTGGCTATTTTTTTCACTAACTTCTACAGGTTCACCTAGTGTGCTTTACATTAGATACCTTCACTTTCTTGTAGTCTTCTTCTTTATCTCCAGTACTAAGGTAAGTTGAAGGTATGTGTTTTTCAATAACATCCTTTAATTTATCTTATTTTCTTATTTCTCAACTTTACTTAGCATCATCTTTGTGTGTAATCATGTTCTATCCCAAAGCACCATCCTGTGTTGTACTTATGTGACATGTGATGAACTTCAGCTAGGGTATATGTATACACAAAATATTTTAAAATTTTTATTGATGACTAAAAATTTATATCTTGTAGGAACCTACTTAGACTCAATCTCTCTAAGTTCATGCCTTAAGGGTTGCATCAAAAAAGGGGTGTGTAGGAATTTGGTATTTTGAAAGATTGTTGTTCCTTTTTCCACTTGATATCTACACTCTTGCCTCCTAAGAACTTGAAACCTAAGCTTATTTATCTATTTCCTATCTATTCCCATAATTTTTCATGGTTTATCCCTCATTTCTTACCTTGTTTCCCTTTTGACCTATTTAGTAAACTAGGTTGACTTAGTTGACCTAGCTTATTCTAGGGATACTTTGCCTTTCCTTGTTACTTTACATCCTGACTGACCTAGCAAAATCTTTAAGCATTAGCTCAATCATGTGGTACATCAGCCTGGATGACCTAGGAGATTCAATATGTCTAAAAGTCTTTAGGGTGAGATACTACTATATATACAAGGTCGTTCCTTACCATTTCATAAAAGAGTTGAATTAAGTGAAGAAGTGTGAATGAACATATGCTTATTGACCATTTTACTTGAGGAATAAAGATTTAAGGTTTAATACATTCTTTTAGAGCTCTGATCTTGTATTTTAGACGCTTTGGTAGGTTGTGTATCCTTAATCAGATTTATATTGGTTGTCCTTACAAGCCATAACAATCTCTTGTGAAGCACCATTGGCCAAGGGAGAGGTTGAGACTCGGTAGGTTCATCTTCAAAGGTAAGTATTCCTTACTTTATTTATCCTTTATAAGAGTAGATAGATAATGCAATATGTATTATTCTCTCCAATGTATTAGGATTTTGTATACATCTATGTGAGTATATATCTCTTATACATGTTTATTTTAGTTGTTATTTACTTATTTTATTCTAACCCATACATTGTGTCAAAAAATTTGGTGAGCACCATATGAGTTTAATTTTCTTGTTATTAGATTAGTTTACTTTCTTGATTGATATCATAAGTGAATATAGAAACCATAGGACTCTTTTAGGGTTATTATGCGATTGTGTTATACTGTAGGCTTTGGAAACCTAACTAGCATGATGTGTTGTGACAAATGATACAAGTGATCCCCTAATTGGGTCTAATGGATACTCATATTGGTCATGCTCTATCTTAATAAGTTTGTACCCCAATTAGAAGTGTAGGTGTGATCTATCTTATTTGATCTAAGATTGATTCATACATGCCATGCAAATCCCATTACATACATAAGGTTCATAAAATTTCATTAATCCATTAATTAATTACATATTCTCCACATCATTTAGTGTAAATCCTAAGTTTTAGAAAATAAAAGCATATACATAATTTACACCCACATAAAATAATTTCCTTCTAAACATGTGTCATTTAGCTACTGAGTCCTTCTCATGTATTTTATTTTTACCATGTATCAATCTCTCTCTCATTTATGTTAACATCTCTTTGATGTAATTTTTGATACATATAAGATACAATGTTCTTTCGCATGCCAATATGTATATAGGAATGGTGTGCATATCGATAGGTTGACTATATTAGACTAATAATATATTGATATGTGAATTTTTTTTGGTGTGATAAGGAACAAATCCATCTCTCATACTTCATTCACAACATGGGAAATGCTATGAAATTATTTATTCAAAATTAATAACTCTTACATGGAGCTAAATATTTAAAATGGAAATAAAAAATTAGTACTTATTTGGAATATGATGGCATCCATAATGTATTTAATGGATCCTTTTCCTAGCATGCAAGAGACATTTACCAGTAGTATGTTTGATAATGTAAACAAGAAAGGAAAGATAATTTTCATGTTTAGAGTAATATATGAAATACAACCTCACATCTAGGATGCATGAATAGTTAAATCCTCTTGGGACACACTCAAAATAATGTATTATATAAAAAATACAATACAATCCTCCATCTCTAAATTTAGGTACAATGTCTCATACTCAATTCATTTGAATACATTTTATGAATGTTTCAACCTTAAACATGTCACTCAAGAAATGGGTTAACCCATGAAAAATACCTATCTTAAATCCATTTCATTAATATGATTTCCATAATCCTACAAATGTTTTGTGACCACATTGAATCTCTTAGATAAAATACCAACATTTAAATAATTGTTAAACATGTTGAAACAAGATGACCTCATGTACCATGAGGAATATAATGAAAACCATGAAAATTATTCTAATTTTATTGTAAATAGTAAGAAAAAATTCTCCAATAATAATTGAAATAAATAAAACTCAAATACCTCACAAGGGTATTCAAACAAGCAACTTTTTCTTATTTATGGAAAAGGGAATGATATCAAATATTTTAGGCATAATGGTTTGATACAAGGCTCTTTAAGTAAAAATTACAATCAATATTAGTTATATAATAATTATAAAAATTCAAATGGATAGAAAAATTCATGTTAAAAATCAATCTCACCCAACTTTAGATCTAGTATATTGACTTGGGAGCCCCCTATAATATGACTAGAAGAAAGGACTGGTTCATCAATTTATAACCTTTAACCACTAAAAACCATATTTTATTAGGTGATGACACTTCTTAACAAGTATAAAAAAATGGTAATGTTAAATGGCCTCTCAAAAAGTAGAACTATACTATCATATGAGTCATCTATGTTCCCAAACTTGCTAATAATTTTCTCTCATTCAATTAGTTGCCTGATCATAATCTCATATTTGAATTTAATTATAAAATTTACAATAGGTAATGTATATTTTGATACAAGTATATAAAATATAGAAATAATTCACATGCATAAGGCATTTCCAACATGTTTTAACTTGAATTTATTTCATTAATCAAACAAGTGTTCATTCGAAAGGATCAAAACTCAACTAACTTGTGGACCCATAAATATCAACATGTGAGTTTGATGGAATCCATTTTTATTGATATTGAATAAATCATTGTTCTTATACAAAATATAAAATTTCCAATTCACTTTTCTCATTACTTTCAACAAAATATACACACTTGTTCAACACATCACAAATCATTTTTTTAACAATAAAGAGGCTCTTCTACAAAGCTTACTCAACAAAATATTATCTCCACTTCTATTTTATAAATTTAAAGTACCCCAACACTCTTATATAAAATCAAGAATGAATAAAGAAAGATAAAACACTAAGTAGGTAGAGAAATGGGACACACTCCATATGGAGGAGACTTGAAGGAATAGTTAAAGTTGTCTCCCACATGTGCCAAAGGTCAAAATCAAGGAATCATTTTAAAAAAATATCCAACATCATTTTCCCTAAAGATATGGCATCTCACTTCACATGGGTGGAAATTATAAAATAGTGGTTTATTTGTCGTCTACATGCATAAGAGTCAAAATTGTATGGAATCACCATTTGACATGCTACAACACTTCATAATCATGGATGCCAACTATAATTTAGTCATACATTCATACATGTCAAACATAATCAAAGGCCCCATGTTACTTGGTGTATAAATTCACCCCATGGGACCTCATCAAAATGAATAGTATCTACCACCTCATCAATATGAATAGTTACCTACCACCTCATTAGGATGAATAATGATGTCATCTTTGTATCATTTTGATCTAGTTAGTCATATCATATAATTTGATCTAGTTGCACTCAGAACATTTATAAGTGGTGCATAAATAACATGAACACATAAACACACACCACTCTATTATTAGTTGATGGAAGATTGCATGAACCCTTAAATTATTGTACATCGTTGTTTTAGATATATTTATTCTCTCAGCCAAAATAATATGGTTATAAGATTTCCACTCTTGAAAATTAAAATATAATATCTCTTCTAAAGTTTCTTAGAAGGAAAGGAACACCAAGATCCATTCTAAAATAATCCAAATAAATCTAGAGGCCCACTAGATCTAATTCATAATGGTATTTGTAAAAAATGTCTAAAATCTCTAATGAATATCAATAGTTTTTAGCTCTTTGATTACTACTACTTATGAAAAATGTGGATATATCTCCTCAATACAAAGGATCAAGATTTTAAATATTTTAAAGAGTTAAAATCTCTTGTTGAATATCAAATTGGTCAAAAAATCAATTTAATCTACTCAAATCAAGGTGTAAAATTTTTCATTTATGTATTCTAAGCCTATTTTTAAAAACAGACATTTGATGATAATTGATGACACCCTATAGTCCACTACATAATGGTGTTATAGAGTGGAAAAACTTAACTATTATGGAAATGGTGTGTTAATGATTACAGATGTAGGTTTGACTAGAACATATTGGGTAGAAGAAAATGAAATAGTACTGTACCTAATAAACATGGAATTTACATTTATACTTGAAAACATGACTCCATACGATGTATGGGTAAGAAATAAACCATTAATTCATCATATTTTTATTTTTCAAATCAAATTAAACATGCTAGTTCATAAAAAAAATAAAACTAAATTGAAAAAGATGTCAACAAATTGAATCTCTCTTATGGATAGTGAAGACTTAATGGGATACAAACTTGTTGATACAAAGGAAAAAAATATTATATACAAGCAAGGATACTAAGAATAAGAGTATAGGTTATTAAAGTACACCCTTCTTAAATTCACATACATAAAATATAAAATAAATACATATAAGATATTAAAAATATGCAAAACATGGGGATATTAACGATGGTAAAGATGGTGATAATCAAACTCCATAACCCACATGTCAACTAATTCCAAAGTGGTTTAAAATTTTTATTAGATATGTAAAATTAGATGGTATTTTAAAAATATATATTCAGGGACCAATAACTCGTACAAAATATTGATAAGATTTAAATATCACCTTAATTATTAAAGTTTTTGTAACAATATATATCTTGATTCAATACCTTAGATGTAATCCATGGAGATTGAACACTAGTTCTTGATGAAGAACAACACATGGTAGCTTGTAGATATTCAACCATGAAAGAATCCAATTAAATTCAAATGGGTTTTAAAAACCAAGTACAAGGAATATGGTAGCATACAAACTCATAAGGCATGGTTCATATCTAAGTGGTGTGGTAAAAAAGAAGGCATTGATAATGATGATACTTATTCCCATGGCCAATATGAAGACTATAAAAATAAAATTTACTCTAATTGCATAACATTTTTTGAAATTAAGCTAAATGGATGTAAAAATTACCTTTTTAAAAGGAAAACTTAAATAAGAAGTCCACATGATTCAACTGAAAGGATTGTTCGCACAAAATCAAGAAATAAAAGGTGTGTATACTCATAAAGTCATTATATAGTTAATAATAGGAACTCTAATAATAAAACATAAAAATTAAAGAGAATCTCATTCAAAATATGTTTAAGAGGAATAATTATGATCTTAATTTATACCTCAAATATTAAGAAGAGGAATTTGTGATTATTTTAATCTCTGTCAAGTATCTAGTAATCATTGTCAATTTAGTGAGTATGATAATGCAATAAAGACAAACCTAAATTTACTATTTAACATGATAGATCTCAAGGTGATCAATTATTTTCTTGTTTTGGAAGTAAGAGAAAAATAAAATTAAATATTTTTGATTCAAATGAAGTATACAACCTCAATTCTCAATAAATTCATGATGAATTATTTTAAACCTATTACAACAACTATGGATATAATGCTTACTTTATCTCTATAAAATCTATAATTTTAAGTAAATACAAAACTGTATCGATAGTTCATTAAGAGTCTTATATACTTAACTAATAATATGACTAATATTGGCTATACAATGATGTATCTCTTAATATTCATGAGAGATAAAAAATAAAGTCACTTGAAATTATACAATTTCATTGTTATATATAACAATGGTACAATTGAATTTAACCTAGATTAAAATAATAATGATCATTTTTCTTTGATAAGATATACAGATTCAGACCATTATTGAAATCTATATGATAATAAATCTACATCTAGGTAAGTATTTTCTTTGGCTTATGGTCAAATATAATGGAGAATAAGAAACAAAATGTTGTGTCATGTTTTTATATTAAATATAATATTATAAAAAAAAGGATCTTCATATGAATCAATATGGTTACATTGCATACTTAAAGGTTTGGGCATTCAATATAAGCAACATAACATAATGTATTGTGATAATGAAGGTGTAATTATACTTGTTCATAATGTATTATTTACTGACCAAGAATAATGAATTAAAAAATCATTAGATACATAAAAATGTTCAACATAATATCCATCTCTAAATATGGTTGATAATATAACAACATGTAGATATATTCATAAAACATCTTACACATGAAAAATTTGAGGCACTTAAAGTATCTCTCACTTGTTCATTTGATACAATTCTAAATTAAGGAAAAAATGATATAATTGTATTTACATATCTATTTAGTTATTTTAATTCATAATTATACTCAATAAAAATATTTTTTAGGTGTTCTAGCTAGTTGTATTTCATATTTAGCTCACCTTAGTTTAGTTATTAAGTGATTTGGTTGTTTTTGGGTAGTTAATTATAATTAATTTTCATCTCTTTATTTTAAATGATTTTTATCACTCCTTTTGGACCTGATCTAGAGTTATAACTTACTTATAAATAGATGAAAAATATATATAAATATTTTTCTTTCATTTATAACAATAATAATAATATTAAATTTGGTGTTTATTCAGCTTTGTCATCAAGTGTTTTCATCAATCTACACAACAAGGTTTGGGGGAAACACAAGGATTCCAATATATATTTATGCACATGCCTAACCAAATGATTCATGTGAAATATTTAATAACTACACATATTAAAACACCTACCTTTTCATATAAAAAATCCCTCGTGAAAACTATTTAAAAATATCATGTTATGCTTTAGTAGTTAGATAAAGTACATAAGAATTTAATCAATTGATGGAATCATATGGATTATTTAATAATTTGTTAGCACTTGCTATTATGACATATATTTTACCTATATAATTTTTATCTCCTTAAATTATATTGATAAAAGGATAAGGATATACATAAAAACATATTTGATCATTCATGCACCATGTTTGGATTATGCTTTTGATATTAAGTATCTAACAAAGTTATTTCCAAGAAGCCTAAAAGACTACACCTTAGGTTGGTTTTATGATATGATTTTTTAATAAATCAAATAATTCCGTTCATTAATAGATCAATTTAATGATATTTTTTCTATAAACATTGATACAAATATTTCTTATGCATAAATTTATAAACTTAAGCAAAGAAATATTTAGCTTATTATTTATTATGTAGTTTGTTTCAATAACATGTTGAGAAAAATGACTAATACATGATAATGAATTCATACATGTTTTCAAAAAAATACTAATTGCATATTCACATGAGTCAATAATTTTATAGATATTTATCTCATTTTAGTAATTTTAACATGCAATAATAAAAATATATTTAAAACTAATTATTTGTAAGAAGCTCAAATATGTCCACCTACATATAATTCAAATTCCAGATAAAAGTTTTAGAGGAAAAACTATTAAAATTAGAAGCCAAAAAATACTAAAGATGATGAAAAAATCATATTCAATGTTGTACATAAACCTTTGAAAAATATGGTTTTATTAGACTAATCGAGAAAGAAATTATGTAGATTACCATAACCACCTTATAAGTTATAATAAAAGTTTCTCATTTGCAACTTCATTTCTCTTCCTCTACCACTAGAGCTTGGTATGAGTATAAACCAAATTAAATCATTTTATAAAAATGCATATTGTGATTATCATAAATTCAATGGTCAATGTACTAATATATGTTTAAATCTCAATCACTGAATTCAATATCTTAACGATAATAATTTCATGGAGCTAGGCACTCCTACAATTGAAATTACTCCTCAACACAATGAAAAAAAAAATTGAATATTTTTAGTGATCCATTTATAAATCAATAAATAATTAATCATAATTCAATAATGTATCATACATATAATTTAAACCAACCTCATGAGTCATATGATCATCAATTGGATGGAATTATTGGTATAATTATTCAAACTACTCTACCATGTCACATGATCACATTTGATGATAGTGAGAAAGTGGGCGATGATTAAGATTTTCATGCCTTATTTTTATGACAATATATTGGTAAATAAACCATGTCCTATGATTACACATAGTTCTAGATTAGTCAATAATATGTATTAATGAAATATCATTCATTTGTGTGTTATATTGTTCATACATGTGCATTACATACATTTAAAAATGTACATTTGATGACACAAGAACATACAATAATTAATTTGAATATATATTATAAAACCCACATGATCTTCAATTGAATTATAGTGGAGGAGTGTCACTCATACATGGCCATCTCATCATATTCAATGCATCACTTACATTGACACATGTTGTGAATAGTTTCAATCACTTCCCCTTCTTCTTATTCCAAACCATATTTTTCACCTACTAATTTATATGGTTATTTTTCCAAAAAAAAATAAAAAATTGATGTATATTCAAATATTTATAAAATACATAAACATTCAAAATAAAAAATAAAATAAAAAAAATGGACCTATGCATTATTATACATCTAATTTGTTTGATTTAAATATATTATTTATATTAAGATTAGTGTATATCATTCTCTTTTATATCTCAACATATTTTCACTAGTATTTATTAGTACTATGAAAGATACATAATTTTTACATGGATAAATAATTTAGACTTGCTTTTATCCAATATACATGGTAAACTAGGATCAACTTATTCGTAGGTTATAGTATTTAAAGGTGTTACCACTATATAACTCATATAAATTTGAGTTATATACTTTTTTAAAAGTTATTTCTAATATCATTATGTACATAGATACATTATTTTCTATAATATCACCATATTAAGTATATATGGTGTAAACCATTCTTTGTAGTTTTATGCTCCATTAATGGTATTATTTGTAAATAGTATATTATAATTTATTTTTCTGTTATATATGGCCCTCGGCCATTGTAGACAAATTACTTGAACATATAGATGAGATATTAATATTATTGTGTCACATTTGTTCATGTCAATTGCTTATTGTCCTTGGCCCTACATTCCATATGAAATTCAAACATGACCTTTTTTTTATAGAAACTATTAATGTCCTTTGTGCGTGGACCTTGGATTTTTTATTTCAATATTTAATTTCAACACATTTGAACATGTCATTTGTGTGAATCCTTTATCTTTACGTTATGACATTGTGCTTTGTGTGATTCTATGGTTATTGAGATTATTGATTTTCATGATTGTCATGATCCATATCATGGACTAACTATTACATATGCATTTATTAAAACTATCACTATGAGATTTATAAATGCATTTACCTTTTTTTTTTATGCTTTATGAGTTGGCTCATATTTTACATAGATGTTTTAAATTATTTATAAATTAGTATGATAACATACATTTCCACATATGCTTAAATATTTAATAATTACATGTCAATATGCTTGATAAATATTAATTTTCCATTCATATGAGTGAATTTCATGATACTTTGCTAACCTTAAAATGAGGTAATTTTAGTCTTACTTTAATATAGAGTAAAATTTCAAATAATTCCAAAAGGTAAAAAAACATTTATGGTACAAAATATGAGGGAATATTCCATGCATATGCAATCACATTATAAGAACAAAGTACAAATTCTTACATGTTGGTTGAATGATTCAAATTCATCTCTGAGATTTTAAATAATTAATAATTTTGCATTTGCATACATTTACATATATTATGATTATCATATAGTTAATGATACATATGTTATGCCATACTTTCAATATTATTTGTTATTTTACATCATTCTAAGAGAATAAATGTTCTTCATTTTATTATGATCACATATTCAATAACCAATGACTAATGTGACAATTGAATATATTATCCATCTACAATAGTTGGTTCAGTTAAAGTTCATAATGCACAAGCTAGAGAATAAGAGCCTTCCAACATCATCGCTTGAGAATCCATTTTAGATTCTAACCCATTTTTATTTAAGGGTTAAAAATACCAAAAATGTAAATTGATGTTTTTTTCATCCATTAATGGTTATTTTTCTCAAGTCATGTTCAATCCAAATTTTGCCTTTATCACATTCAATTTGCCATTGGTTCAAAAAAGGAACCAATATAACCAAGCTCTTCAAAGAAAACACCAAAGATGTACAGCTTCAGTGAAGCATCATCTTCAATAAAAAATATAAATCAAATATTTGTTTCCATTCATATAGGTGTATTACTCACTTTTTTCCTTTTTAAAATTTAAATTTTCAAAGTTCAATGTTTTTAAAAATTTAAATAGAAAAAATTACAACATTGTGAGTTGTTAAAGGGTTTTTAAAGTTAAAGTGTCCAGTAAAAATGAAGTTTCCACTCAATGTTAATGTATTTTATACACAGTTGGCTTTTGGTTTTAATCCGGATTGGATCCAATGGGTGCTGAGTTGTGTTACCACCCCCTCCTATTCGGTCCTAATCAATGGGCAGCCTACTGACCTTTTTGGTGCGTCTAGAGGCCTCCGCCAAGGAGATCCGTTGTCCCCTTACTTATTTATCATTTTGGCGGAGGGATTGGGGAGGCTTATCAAGTCTCAAGTTTCTCAGAGCACGGTTCAGGGGTGGCAGTGGGGGAACGGCCTCACCACTTCCCACCTTCAGTTTGTGGATGATACGATTCTTGTTGGGAAAGCGAGGATTCAGGAGGCTACTGCTTTTCGGAGTACTCTTGACATGTACATGGATGCGACGGGGCAGCAAATTAATGACCAAAAGTCCTCCATTTTTTTCTTCAACACTCCGGATCCCATCCAGAGGAGGATAGCGGCCATCATGAGATTCCAAGTCCAAACCCTGCCGGTTACGTATTTGGGGATTCCCATTGTGATGGGCAGGCAGCCACGACTCTTTTGGCAGGGTGTGCTAGTTAGACTCAGAGACAAAGTTAGCCACTGGACTCATAGATGGCTCTCCACTGCTGGGAGAGTCACTCTTTTACAGTCGGTGATTCAAGCGTTGCCGGTCTACCGATGCATGGTGCAGGCTGCTCCGATCTATTTTCTCAAAGAATTTGATGCCCTCTCATGGCAATTTCTGTGGAGTGGTAATTTAACCAATACCAAGTGGAGCTTGGTTAACTGGGACACCGTCTGTAGGCCGAAGAAGGACGGAAGCCTTGGGCTAAGGTCGGCCATCCTGGCCAGCCAGGCCCTTGCGGCCAAATTGTACTGGAGATGGTGCTCCAATCAGTCCCAACCTTGGGCCCGCATTCTGACTTTCAAATACTTTCCGGGGGTGCAGCCCTCTGACATTGCTCGGTTGTCTCTTGAGCGGGGTGGGTCCATGATTTGGCATACTCTCAAAATAGGCGCTCAGTTGATTAAACGGGGTTTATTTTGGATTTGTCACACTGGAGCG
Organism: Torreya grandis; assembly: GCA_037957365.1. Classification (NCBI taxonomy): domain Eukaryota; kingdom Viridiplantae; phylum Streptophyta; class Pinopsida; order Cupressales; family Taxaceae; genus Torreya; species Torreya grandis. Next base: position 522,868 of record JARHVA010003253.1, read on the forward strand.
GAGGCTCTTTTTTGGGAGGATTCGTGGGATGGGCTTCCCCCACTCTTAGCTTCCCACCCGCACCTCCAGCAGTTATGTGATGTTTTTCAGGCTGAGGGCTGGACCAATGTTGCCCATTATAAGGAGGAATTCAATCTGGGCATGGCTACTGGCTTTAGATGGAAAAACTCTTCGGATTGGCCACCGGGAGGCTCTAGGGAAAGCTATGAGGAGCTTTCTCAAATTCTAGCTTCCAGACATTGCAGCTCCCTGCATGGTCAGGACCTGCTGGCCTGGGGGGATGATTCAACTGGGCGCTATTCGGTCTCCGCGGGATATCACGCCCTGTCTAAACAACTGTTTGGGGCAGCTAACTTCATGTGGGGAAAGAGAGTTTGGAATTCCTTTACCTGGCCGAAGTGCAATTTCTTCTTGTGGACGCTTGTCCACAATAGATGTCTTACATGGGATAATTTGTGCAAGCGTGGTTTCATAGGCCCTTCCAGGTGTGTTCTCTGTTGCAGGGAGGAGGAAACAGGGGCGCACCTCTTTTTTCAATGCTCTTATGCTAAGTGGATATTGCACAAGTGGTGGAGTGCTTGGCGCAGACCCTGCTGGCACCCCTCTTCACTTGCCGAATTCTGGAGCCGTCTGCCTCTTCCTCCCTCTCAAGCTCCCATCCTCCAATCTGCCTGGTCAGCTGGACCTGCGTTTATTTTGTGGCAGCTGTGGATTGAACGCAATAGGCGCATATTCTGTGGAGAGCAGCTGAGTCCTGACGTCATCTGGGGGAAAATTCAAAGTGCGTTGGCTGAGACATTAGCGGCCAAAGGTAACAATTCGGCGCAGCTAGACAGGGTGGACCGTGGTCTTCTTTCCAGCATAGTTGGGACGCACTGGGAAAGCCTGCCAATTGCCCAGTCCTTGCGTCCTAGCCGTGGTGTTAGACAGAGACAGGGGCCGATTAATAGATTGGGACGCTGGACCCTTCCTCCGCCCGGAACTTTAAAGATCAATACGGATGGTTCCTCGCGTGGTAATCCTGGTGATGCTGGAATTGGGGGTGCTGGACGTGACTCAGCGGGAAACCTTTAATTCATTTTTTCAGTGTACAAGGGATATTTTTCCAATAATTACATGGAAGCGCTGGCTATGTTACAAGCTTTACATCTTTCCTGCCAGCAGGGGTGGCGCAATATCATCTGCGAGACGGACTCACAGGTGGTGATTAAGTTGCTTACTAACCGTAATTTTGACAGTGGAGACTGGCAGCTTGCTGTGGTGGTGCAACAGATTCTTCAGTTAACCACTACGTTGGACTCAGTGTTTTTTAACCACATCCCACAGGAATGGAATGTGGTGGCGGATTGCCTGGCGAAATGGGCCTCTGAGCAGGGCCCCCAATGGAAAATTTTTGACTGTAATCTGTTGCCTATGAGCTTCTCCCAGAAGCTTTTTACTCTGGTTGAGAAGGATAAACCTATGTAACTTGTTGTTTTTGCCTGTTTTTTGAATAAATTTTTACCCCGTTTAGTTAAAAAATGTATTTTATACACACTCTAGAATATATATCATTTTAATTTAATATTATCATTTTAATACTAATTATGGTGTTGGGAGGGGGGATGTAATCACTCAGATCTAGTCATCAATACTTGATAATATTAGTTTTGGCCAAATTTGACTTGAATTGACTTGAGAAAATAATATGGACCTATTTCACCACTTCACTCTATCCTAAGTACTTACATGGACATATCCCTTTCTATGTTTTTGCATTAAACCTAAAAAAGTGTTCTTAATTTCTAAAAATCTCATTATAAATCTACATGAACATCCTTGATCCTTAATTTTAAATGTTAACCTTTAGGGTAAAACTGACCTATATTGGTTAATAGTGACGATTTATCTTGACCATATTGTTTGATCCCATCCATAAAATTAAAATAACCTTTTTAAAAGTTTAAAGCATTAGTTACATGTTTTCCAATATTCCTAGCATAGGTGTCACGTTTTCTTTCCCCTTTTGGATTATTATAAAAACACATCTAAGTCATATATTTTATTGCATTGAAAACTTCACTATTGGAGCACACTTATAATATTGCACATTAAGAAAATGTTTTATATTATTTCTAAATATAATTATAATAATTTAAATTAAACCTTACATAAGTGAAGATCTTATTTAATTCAATCTAATTAAAGCATCATCAAGTATTCATGTCATCTCTATATGGGTACATATAGTCAATGGATCATAATCACGTAAGACACCCTAAGTGGTATAAATACATTGGTTTGATTTCCCTCTTAAAATTATTAGATAAATATAAAATTATCAGTAATCATGGTGATTATTGGGGTCAACTTAACCCATTCCATGCCCCATTTATCTTTGTAGTTTTTAATTATTATAAGCCCTATTAACATTTTAAATTTGAATAAGTCATTTTTAGGTAATTCATGGGAATCTAAAGGTCAAATCACATATATTGGAATGTTTTAAGCATGTACATCTGATTTTCCCTAATTTTAATAATTTTTATCAAAGGATAGAATCTTCTATCAAAGGAAATTAGTGGTAGTCAATCCTTCCACATTCTAGTCACTTATGACCCTAATCAGTGTCAATGATAGTTTAAGTTACATGCTCATGATTGATTCCAATATGATATTTCCTCCATGTATCACTCAATCACAATCAAACTATAGGAAAAAATTTAAATCCTTTCATTTTTTTATATCTAGTTTATTTAATTATTTCATATTTCTTCAGTTTCAGTAATTTACTTTCATTTTTCTAGCTATGAATTATTTTCCAATATTTTATATGTTTATATTCATTTTATATTAATTAGAGTTCATAGATTAACTAGTTCAAAATTTTGATATAAAAATGGAGATAATGAAGAATTATAATTTTTTTTTATATATTTGAGATGATTTTCAAGTTATGGCCACATCTAGACAGTAAAATTATCCATTGATGTGAATCTAAGGTGGATGATTTAGAGGTAGATGGGAACTTGTTGAAAGAATAATAATTTTAGTAAGACAATGATGCCGATACACTTTAGTGGGTCCCTACAAATCTAATCAAATATTTCAAAAGGAACTATGAAAATAAAATAAAAAATCATTCTCTACAACATGTTCAGGATGAGCAAGACATTTTAAGATTAAATAATAAAGTAAAAAATATATATGAGGTAAATATAAAGGATGTGTTGAAATTAATAATTATTCATAGTCATCATTGATTGGGAACCATTTTCTAGACGTCAGTGATGGTGTTGTGTTTGATATTAATATTGAAAGGTTTGTCAAAGATAACTTAAACAATATATTCATAAAGCTTCATGATTATATTGAAATATGAGTTTTGAGTAGGAAAGATGAATTCAATGAATATTTTACATTTTCTAGTATGAGATAGGGGTTGAATCATTTGGTTTCAAACATATCAAAGTATGTATTTAGTGGAAATTTACCATGTATAAAGTTTGGAGGTACCCATTTATGATTTGGTATACAAAATGAGTGGCATATTAGTATTAGTCCCATACTTGTATTGATTTTATTCCTACTAAAAATGATTATAGTAACATTTAAAAGAGTGTTTCAATTTATTTTTTATCTTCTTATGTTTTGGCTTGTTTCTAGGATTGGTTGATACTTATCTATTTTTTTGTTCATAAAATCTTGTGACATTTAGATTTAAGGTTTAGAGAATCTATAATGTGTAATTTTCCTTACTATTGTCTACTTATCATTAGAATTGATTCATAACTATGATTTTCCTTAAAATATCATCTCACCATAAATTTATTTTTATATACTCATACCATTTATTGCACAAGTGGTGGTTGTGATTTATTTTTTAATATTTTTTCATTTCATATAAATACAAATATGTATAAGGAGTGATAGTAATGTTTTTACTAATTTATTTTTCTATTTCCTCAAATGTTAATATTTAATTAAAATTTGGTATACATTTGGTATCTTTTGCAACTTACAAAAAATTAGTATCCAATTGTAATAATTTTATATCAAAATAAATAAATAAATAAATATCATAATAAAATTACATCTATTAGAAGGATATTTCCCTATTGTACCTAATCAACACACAATATTCAGTTTTAGAGAGACAATATTTATGGTTTGTCTTGATTCTAGCATGTCTCATGAATCTGTATTGTAAGAGGTGAGTAAATTGAGTCAATTTCATTAACACCTAACAATTAATTAAAATATTCCATTTAAAACCTTAATTTAAAAAAATGAAATGTATGCCTAATAAAAATGAGACTATTTAGCTATATTTACATAGAAAATTTGATCTAAGCTCATTTTACTAGATAATGGTTTCAAAAATATCTAAATATATGAACATTTTTATTTTACCAATCATTGATTGTAGGAAAAAATTAAGGAAATAAAATAATAAAAAATAAAATAAATAGATTTTATTTGCATCCCATGGAATAGAAAAAATGGCAAAGAAATCATGTAATCTTAAACTACTAATGAAATTTAGTTGACTAAAACTAAGCTTATTACAATTTAGCAATCTAAAATCTAAACTTTCAAATGAATTTTTAATTAAAAAATAAAATATTTTATAATAATTACATAATGGTTTCAT
>JARHVA010003253.1:530000-607500 GCA_037957365.1 Torreya grandis
TTATTTCCAAAGCCATGTTTTGTCATTTAAAAGGTGCTCAGAGTTAGGATTAAATCAAGTTAACATATGTCCTTTAAATTATAAAAATAATTTGTGATCCCTTCATTATTTTATCATATTATATGTTTTTGGACATTGTAAAATCATTTTCTTATTATTAAAAAATATCTACTTATGGTTTATGGTTCTTTATAGGGTTTATGTAAATAGAAGTTTTAGGTTTAAAAATTTATATGTAGCTTTGATAGCTTATAGTAAATAGACTTGAAATTGCACATTAATATATTTTAAAATGAGTTAAGCTTGAATCAATACCTCTATATGTATATGGTGAAAATATTTTATTTGTATCAGTTTTGTATTTAACACTGATATTTGTTTCTTTAATCAATAAAATTATTCTTCACATTTACATGTTTTTTGGGTCATTACTAGATTGAAATCATTACCATAAAATAAGTATAAAATTTTATGTGGTTTGAAATCCTTGATCAATATTTCTCTTGACAATGTATTAAATTTTTTATCATAGATTAATGTATTCACATACAGTATAATTATTATTTTAAAGTATTTTATTAATGATATTTAGTTTTGAAAATTTTAAATATTTATTAAATTTATAAGCATGCATTGATCTGAATGATCATTTTATTTTATCCTTGATTGATAGTTCTCATTCATTGAAAATGATTTAGGGTTATCTATGTATAATATTTTTTTATTTATCTTAGCTTTTAATATTTATCCAATTTTGGTAAAAAAAAAAAATGAAAATTCGTCATGTGGTCTAGTTTAATGTCATTAAATATGTTAAACTTATGTTATCTATAATGAATTCTTGTTAGTCTTGGATAGAATAATTTGTAGTATTTTATAAAATTCAAACAAAAAATATTAGTTTTTGAACCATATAAAATTTCCAATGTCTATTCAATAGATCTATGGCAATCCTTAAATTCTATAAAACCATACTTTTCTATGCTTACACTATATTTTATTGTTCACTGATTGAATGTTGGAATTAATAACATGCTAGTATTGTATCCCCAAAAAAATATTATATAAGTGAATGCATATTAATATATGAGATCAAGTTTGTTATTACATTGAAATCATGCATAAATAATACTTGTATACACAAAAGTCTCTTTTCCATGTCCATTCTTTGTGACTCATTGAAACTAAAGAATAATATTCTTAGCTTAGTATTTTGATAAATAAATAAAGCTTACATTATGCACATGAATAATGATGCACATTGGATGTTGAAGATTCAATATCATTATATTTACCTACTTTTGGTGCATGGTGCATATTTATATGGCCAGCTCATAATACTTGAGCTTGGAAATGGTGTTGTGTTGGCTCCTTGATGACCATGTGGTAGATACAAAAGATGTGTGGTCAATAAATTAAAACCATGTTATGAGTAACTTATACCATGATGCCAAGTCTATTCCACACATATTTATTTTTCCACATTAGATGTCATTTCTCTATTTTTAATTAGATTTTAATGTTTTTGTAATAAGGTAGAGGTTACCCTTATATATCATATTTCAACCATGTCCCACTCAATCATAATCAACCTATAGGAATAAAATTTAAGTCCTTTAATTTTTTTATAGCTAATTTATTTAATTATTTCATGTTTCCTCAGTTTTAGTAATTTTCTTTCATTTTTCTCGCTATGAGCTATTTTAAAATATTTTATAAGTTTATATTCATTTTATCTTAAATATATTTCATATATTAATTAATTCAAAATTTTGATATAAAAATGGAGATGATGTTGATATTATAAAAAGTTTTGATAGATTTGAGAGGATTTTCAAGTTATGGCCCTATATAGAGAGTAAAATTATCCATGAATGTGAAGATAAGGTGGATGCTTTAGAGGTGGATGGGAACATGTTGAAATACTCTTAATTTTAGTAAGATAATGATGTAGATACACTTTAGTGGGTCCATACAACTCTAATCAATTTTTTTAAAAGGAACTATGGAAATAAAATAGAAAATCATTCTCTACAACATGTTCAAGATGAGCAAGACATTTTAAGATCAAATAATAAAGTAAAAAAAAGAAATATGATGTAAATATAAAGGATGTGTTGACATTAATAATTATTCATAGTCATCTTTGATTGGGAACCATTTTCTAGATGTCAGTGATGGTGGTGTGTTTGATATTAAGATTGAAAGGCTTGTCAAAGATAACTTAAAAAATATATTTTTAAAGCTTCATGATTATATTGAAATATGAGTTTTCAGTAGGAAAGATGAATTCATTGAATATTTTACATTTTTTAGTATGGGATAGGGGTTGAACCATTTGGTTTCAAACATCATAAAGTATGTATTTAGTTCAAATTTATCATGGATAAAGTTTGGAGGCAGCCATCTATGATTTGGTATAAAAATGAGTTACATATTAGTATTAGTCTCGTACTTGTATTGATTTTATGCCTACTAAAATTGATTATAGTAACATTGAAAAGAGTGTTTCAATGTATTTTTATCTTCTTATGTTTTGTTTTGCTTCTAGGATCGGTTGACACTTATCTATTTTTTTGTTCATAAAACCTTGCAACCCTTAATTTTAATGTTTACAGAATATATAACGTATAATTTTCCTTACTATTTCTATTTATCATTGTAATTTATTCAAAACTATGATTTTCCTAAAAATACCATCTAACCATAAATTTATGTTTATATACTCATACCATTTATTACATAATAGGTGGTTGTGATTTAATTTTTAATATTTTTAATTTAAAATAAATAAAAATTTGTATAAGGAGTGCTACTAATGTTTTACCAATTTATTTTTATTTTTCCTCAACTATTAATATTTAATTAAAATTTGGTATCATTTGGAATTTACAAAATTCTTATTCAATTGTAATAATTTTATATAAAAAATAATAAATAAAAATTCTAATAAAATTACATCTATTTGAATGATTTTGTCCTTTTGTACCTAATCAACACAGAATATTTAGTTTTAGAGAGAGAATATTTATAGTTTCTCTTGATTCTAGCATGTGTCATGAATCAGCATTGTAAGATGTGAATAAATTGAGTCAATTACATTAACACCTAACAATTCATTGAAATATTCTATTGAAAACCTTAATCTCAAAAAATGATATGTATGCCTAATAAAAATGAGACTATTTGGCTATATTTACAAATAAAAATTGATTTAAGCTTATCTTACTAGACAATGGTTTCAAAAATATCTAAATATGTGAACATTTTTATTTGACCAATCATTTATTGTAGGAAAAAATTAATGAAATAAAATACTACAAAATAAAATAAATAGATATTTTTTGCATCCCATGGAATAGAATAAATGGCAAAGAAAACATGTAATATTAAACTACTAATGAAATTCAATTGACCAAAACTAAGCTTATTAAAATTTGGCAATATGAAATCTACCACTTGAAAATGAATTTTTAATTAAAAAATAAAATGTTTTATAATAATTATATAATGGTTTCATTCCCAATATTTGACTTATAAATATTTCATATACAAGAGCTGGTCAACAACAATCCAAGAATAAACTATTTGAAACCCCTTTTTAATCTCCACTTTCATCTCAAATAATCAAAATAATTTATAGGTTTATGACTCTAACATTTCAAAACTGAGCCTTTCTACCACAATGACAAAAAAATATACACATATTTTTTTATTAGAAATGTTATTACAAATTTGACTAGCATTAACTATATACTTAAATTTTGGTTTCTACATGTCAAGATATCAAAATACCTTATGTTTAAAACCTAAAATGGCATGAGAAAACAACCCAAAACCACTTTCTAATTTACATTATCATTTTAAATGATAAAAATATTTGACATTTTCACTATACAAAATGACTTCTTCATTGTGTAGTCGATCAATGATCTATGAATGAAATTGGAGGATAAATATAATTTATTTTATTTTCATTCTCAACTACAATATTAATGATTAAAAATTATTATATTAACAATGGCCAACAAATCAAACCATAAACATAAATGTTTTTAAGGTTGATTTCTTTCACCATTGCATACCAACTCTTATGCAATAGGAATAGAGGCAAATATCTATATATATTTGACATTACAACCCTTATTTAATTTTTTTAAATTAAATTCAACAATAAAAACTAATTAAATGAAAAAAATATGCATTTTTGTAATTTTTGGACCCCATCGCATCACTTAATATAAAATAACTGGGATGCATTGGCCTGCCACCCTCTAGATGGAAGATATGGAATGCTTAGTGGTTAATAAATCTAAGGAAATGAAAATGTATCTTTTTTAATTCTATAAAATGAATTTCGATAATATTTATCTACTTCATTTAATGCCACTAACATTTTTTTATTTGATTTTAATGTGTATTCGAGGATGCATAGGTTCATTTAATGTGTTGTTAACTAAAAATATTCCTTACAAATGAATGAATACTCAAAAAATTATTAGCTATATATCAGTTAATCATCTATGGTGTACCAAGTTTGACAATTTATTTTGCTTATTTAAATGGATGGTGAAGCCATAGTGTTTGGTAGCTTGACGCCCATAGTCTATAGATTGTGAATGCATTCATTGTCAAGGGATTTAATATTTAATCAATGTCTTTACATGAATGTGGCAGTCATATTTTATTTTTCTTAGTTCTATTTCAAAACCATTGGGTCTTTTTTCCCAAAAGAATCTATACGATTCTAAAATTTCATGATTACATTATTTCAAAAGCCATGTTTTTTCATTTAAAAGGTGCTCAAAGTTATGATCAAATCAATGTAATATATGTCCTTTAAATTACCCAAATCATTTGTGGTCCCTTCATTATTTTATCGTATTATATGTTGTTCGATATTATAAAATAATTTTCTTATTATTAAAAAACCTCTACTAATGGTTTATGGTCCTTTAGAAGGTTTATGTAAAAAGAGGTTTTGGGTTTGAAAAGTTATGTGTAGTTTTGATAGCTTACAGTAAATATACTAGAGATTGCACATTAATATATTTTAAAATGAGTTAAGTTTGAATTAATACCTCTATATGTATATAGTGAGAATATTTTTTTTGTCTTGCTTTTGTATTTAACACTGATATTAGTTTATTTAATCAATAAAATTATTCTTCACATTTACATGTTTTTTGGGTCATTACTAGGTTGAAACCATTACCATAAAATAAGTATAAAAGTTTATGTGGTTTGAAATCCTTGATCAAGATTTCTCTTAACAATATATTAAACATTCTATCATAGGTTAATGTATTCACATACAATGTTATTATTTTTCAATATTTTCTTAAAGATATTTAGTTTTGAAAATTTTAAATATTGATTACATTTAGAATCATGCATTGATCTGAATGATCCTTGTGTTTTATCCTTGATTGATAGTTCTCATTCAATGAAAATAATTTAGGGTTATGTATGTATAATATTTTATATTTATCTTTGCTTTTAAAAGTTATCCAATTTTGGTAAAAAAAATTGAAATTTCATCATGTGGTATGTTTATTGTCAATAAATATGTTAAACTTATGTTATCTAGAATGAATTTTTGTTAGTCTTGGATAGAATAATTTGTAGTATTTTATAAAATTCAAACAACAAATATTAGTTTTTAAACCATATAAAATTTCCAATGTTTATTCAATAGATCTATAGCAATCCTCAAATTCTATAAAATCACAATTTTCTATGCCCACACTATATTTTATTAATAATAGATTGAATGGTGGCATTAATAACATGCCATTATTTTATCCTCCAAAAAAAATATTATATAACTGAATACATATTAATATACGAGATCAAATTTGTTACTACATTGAAATCATGCATAAATAACAATTTTATATACATAAGTCCCTTTTCCATGTCCATTCTTTGTGACTCATTGAAATTAAAGACTAATATTCTTAGATTAGTATTTTGATAACTAAATAAACCTTACATTCCATACATGAACACTGATGCATATTGGATGTTGAAGATTCAATATCATTATATATACCTACTTTTGGTGCATGGTGCATATTTATATGGCCAACTCATAATACTTGAGGTTGGAAAATGTGGTTTTGTTGGCCCTCCAATGACCATGTGGTAGATACAAAAGACGTGTGGAAAATAAATTAAAACCGTAACGTCAGTAACTTATACCATGATGCCAAGTCTACTCCACACATATTTATTTTTCCATGTTAGATGTCATTTCTCTTTTTTTAATTAGATTTTAATGTGTTTGTAATAATTTAGAGGTTACCCTTATATATCATTAACCCAAACTATTGATTAATAGTTTTATTAAAAGTTTAATCAGGTCAAAAAAGAAATATAGGGGAAAAAATTATAGAAGCAAAATTGACAAATAAATAATCATTGTAATTTATAGCAGACTCTCTTAGTTAGTTAATGTTTATTATATAGCTAATAATCATGCCACACAAAATATGTCACAATTTATATAGTGTTATTGTACTTCATTAAAATATTTAATATTAACACATTTTTTTAACATTTTTTTATTTTTAATATATTTTTGAATAATTTATGAAAATATAGGATTTTTACAAAAATATATATGATTTAAAAATGTCTTATAATTTTTGGGGTGTTCATTTCATTTTCTTTATTAGGGGCGAATGTGGATGACCAAAGATATGAACTAGAAAATAGTTTTGACCAAAGCTATGAAGTACTAGAAAATATATTTATTAGAATCCTAATTTATTAACAAGATCTGAGAAACAATGAGGGTCCCATGCCATAGAGATCACAAAGAAAACAATAAAATATATCTCAATGTCCATAACTGAGGTTGATAAAAAAGATAAAAATGTTCGTACCTTCAATAAAAAGATATAGATTTCCAAGCAACATGATAACTTTATAAAATGGAGTAATAGACATCCTACATGGAAATAAGGTAGCATACCTTCAACAAGCTTGTAGCAAAAAATCAACTAACAATCCATAGAAAAATAGATTTTAGGAGAGATAATCAATCCATTTAAAATAAAAGGGTTTATATATGAGAAAAAAAATCAATCTTCTCCATATATGGGAGAGAAGTTAATCCAAATTCTATTGAAAACCATTTAAATGGAAACCAATGAATCCATCCTTAGACATTATGCCTTTGTATTTCTAGCTTTTTGCTTGGTAGTTGGACCACTAATGGTAATGATAACATGCCACTAATAACAATGTTCTTCAGGGGACTTATGAAGAGGACCTTTGTAATAAAAAATAATAATGAACCTTCATACCCTACAATCTAGATCTCATTGGCGAGGCTCCTCTTCTCCATGAGGGGACGGGGAATGAGATTTTGTCCATTGAGAAGAGGATTTTTTAGAACCCAAACTAATATAAAATGACTCAAAAAATAATTTCCCATGATTCCACCAAACTAAATTATCCATCATTCTTTCTCCAAAACTGTGAGTGTCTGAAAAAGAGCAGTTTTGAGAAGGAAAAAAATTACTTTCTGACCAAGTTGATTATAGTGAAAGCATTGAACAAGATTCTCTCTTAGTTGATAAATTGGGTCCATGAGCTAAGAGAGGACATGATCTAGATAAAATGGTAAAAAGGTTTGCATAGTTCTAAAAATCCAAACACACGTACAACCATACTACACATCGAGTCTTCATCAATCTCGACAAAAGAACCCACCTTATTGACGAGAATGTTGATTTGATTAACATACCACAACATCAAGAGCATATTGTAAATTATGATCCACAAAGGAGCATTGGTGCTTTTATCCATAGAAGGATTAAATAACAGGGACCAAAGGCAGAGAAATATGTTACATTTGCCAAGAAACTGAGGCATAGAATACCCATAGAATCCTTATTAGTAGCAGATTGAAAAACAACAATGAAAAAACATATAATTAACAAGGAGAAATATGACTCAGCAATATTGGTCCAATGAGATTTAGCCCATCTGTTAAACTCAGCGAAAAAAAATTAGCTCTCGTACATTTACCAACAAAATACCTTATGCAATGGTCTACTTCTATTGAAAGAATAGAGGAATCCGAACTATCCAGAATGAGACTGATCTATACTGAAAATGCAAACATCTTCAACGACAGAGTTGGGTTCAGGGCAAAGACACTATGGTAACTATTGTGAAGAATGCAACTCCATACAGGGCACTCCATGCCCGCCAAAAGAGGCAGTGATATCAGAATGAAAAACAATATTTAAAGAGCTCTGATGTACTATAGAACTACCAAAAAAAGAAATTTGGTTTTCACATATTTCCTTCTATGTTAATGAATGTTTCCTTTACTATTATTTCCTTACATATATCACGTATTTTAGAACACTAATATTTTTCGATAATTTAACATTCGATAGTTTAACACAAGTAAAATACAGTAGATGTTATTTATAGATTGTGTTTTATGAAATATAATTAAAATGTCAACTAACATTTTATAATTATTTTTTCTGTATTGGTTTACTTTATCATTCGAACAATCAACTAAATGGTTCTTTCAATTTATCTGCGTTTCCATTCCTCCTCCGTGCAGTTGTATAGTAGAAAAATACGATTGGCTGAGTAAATCGAGTTTCAACGACACACAGCGGCAGAATAAATCCGACGAAGTCGACAAATTAAAAATTCTACACGTTTTCCATACGAAGATTTTATATTAGTGGAGTGGCATCTAAACATTTTTCATGCGAGGATATTATATTCTCATACATGGACAAGCTGGGATAAGATTACATTTCAGTCCAACATCGATTATATTCACGTTCTCATCGTTTTTTTCTTAAATTAATTTTTCTAAAGGTAGCATATCGCACAAGTCAATATAGATTGATATATATTGCGAACGCTTCGCACCGTAGATTAATATATATATCACGTGTTCGATTTCAACTCCTGTAACTAAGAAAAACATTAATGTTACATGCACGGTAACAGTCCATGTATTCCAAGGAAAGTGACTATCCAACTTTTAACTCTAGAGGTTCCAACCTGTATCATCCAACTTTACCTTTAAAAGACGTTCCAACACTGAACTAAACAGGGAGAATGTATTATACATTTTAATATAAAAATTTAAGAGGACTCTTAAATATTTTTCTTTAATCGGGGAGATATAAATTTATATGTTAAATGTTAATATTCAGTTTGAAATCATTGTTTCATTTATTTGTTTGAGTAAGATTTTAAGTCCATACATTAATTAAAAATTAATTTTGATTTAATTTATGTATTTAGGTTTTATATATATGAATGATGAGTTTATAGTTTTGAAATAATCAATAAACCTTGATGAGAAAAAAATAATAGATATTGAGAGTAAAGATAAAGGAACTAAGATCCATTTAAATTGGCGTACAAAATGTCTCACTTTAAAATTAAAAAATTAATTATTATTATTAAAATAAAAATAAAATAGAGTTAAGAAAGTTATTTTTATTAATACCATACCAATTTACATTCTCTACCAATATTTTTTCTTCATAAAGAAAACATCATATTTGATGAACTAAAATATTATCAAGACACTAAAATTTCAATAGGCCAGGGTTCTAAAATAATAACCTATATTGATTCATATTGAATAAATCAAATAATTAAACATCATACAGAAATAAGTCTCAACAAAGAATTGGAGTTGACATGTAAAATTTTGAACTCTAAAAATAAATAAAACGTGACTTATTATTTTTAGTAAGTTTTGCGTGCGAGCATGCGAAGCTTTAAAAATATTCCAAAATAAATTGAACATTAAAATTAACCTATCAAACAAATATAAACTAAAGTTCAATTCTGATTTCAAAGATAGACATTTTATATTTAGAAAAAAAAAAAAAAAATATTAAACTATCATTTTAGACCCTTGGATGGTCATGTTTGGCCTCTAAAAAGTAGAAAAAATATCCATAATCAGATAAGACAAGGTATAAATACATTGAATTTTTTGATATGATCATTTTGGCATGAAGATGGGCTCAAATGGAGCTACAGATGAAAATTTATGACCTTCAAAAATTTGACTCCTTTTTCTACATCATTCTCCTCTGGTTGAAAACAAATCAGTGCCATGAGTTGATCTAATTGTACTAATGTCATTTGTTCTTATCAATCTTCTCCAACTTCCATTTTGTAATTCAAGCATTGGTTTCTTGTTATATCTTTCCAACTATACCAAATACTTATCATAAATTCCTTGCCTTGTGTTTATTATCTTCTTCTCCAAAACTTGTACTATCTTTTCTTTCTTCTTATTTGACACTTGTTGCTTCCAATCTAATTATTAATCTTCTTCACATTCACTATTTTCTCTATATAAATCTTATAAATATGAAACATTTAGTATTGAAGAGATATGAAAATTCTATGGTAAGCTCATCTCATAGGCATTGTCATTGATTTTCTTCACAATTCTGCAGCATCTAATTTTCTTGTACATCAACTTGTTATTTGTGCCTTTTGTAAATATCCATTTCCTCAAGTAATCCATCACTAAATCTCATTCCTAAAATATTTTTGACCTTCTCCTGACATCTGATGTTACTTTATACTTTTTATTACTTTTTTGCAATTTTTTTAAGTACTTCTTATAACTGCTATATATATTCTAGAAATGCTTTTGCATCATTACTAACTCATTTTTAAATTGTTAATTATACTGAATCTAAAACACTCTTAAGATTTATCCCATAAACAATATGAAATGCTGATTTTTCTATCGATTTATTTAATAAACTATTATATAAAAACTCATCTTGTGGTAAAGTCAGTTCCTAGTCCTTGGGCTTCTCTTCAACTATGCATCACAATAAATTTTAAATGTATTATTTACAATTTATGTCTACCTGTCCATTTTGGGGTGTTATGCGCTACTAAATTATAACTTAGTGCCCATCATTCTCCATAAAATCCTCTAAAAATGACTTAAAAATATTATGTCCCTATCTGATGTAATAGTTTTTAGAACGCCATCCAATTTTGCAATATCTTTAAAAAATATTTCTACAACTCTAGTGGCACAATTGGTTTTATCACATGGAATAAATGGACCATCTTTAAAACCCTATCTCCAACAACAAAAATTCAATCATTACCTCTATATGAGTTTAATAAACCAAACACAAAATCTACACTCAAATTTATCCATAGTCCTCATAAAAATGGTAATGGTATGTAAAACATTTTATTTTGTGTGTGTCCTTTTACCACCTAACATATCCTTCAGCTTGAAACATATATTTTCACATCTCTTTCCATATTTATCCAAAAATATTTCTACTACATCAAATCTTTTATCTTTATCTTACAAAAATATCTAGCCAATCCATCATTGTGCCATTCTCTTATAATATTATATCTTAGAGATCTAATTGGAATACATAATTATTTAAATTTGAAGAGATAAGCATCCTACATAAGATACTCGTCATAAACATTACTTTAATCACATTCTAATAGATTCCTACATTGTTCAACTATCTTGTCAAAATCTAGATTAGTATCATATACTTCTTTAATAAATTCAAATCCAATGAATTCACTCACCATAGTAGTTATCAACCCCACTCACCTGTTCCAAGTATCATCTTCTTTATTATATTTTAATGATTTATTATTCAACATAAAAGTATAACATTTTAAGAAAAAACCCACTTTATATGCCTACTATTTAACTTTTTGTGGGTGTTCACATACTTCAATGCCTCATGATCATTAAATAGGATAAACTCCTTGGGCACTAGGTAATTCCTCCAATGTCTTAAGGATTGTATAATGGCATAAAATTCAACATCATATGTAGAATAATTTATTCTTACCTCATTCAGAATATCACTGAAATATGCTATCGACTTTTGTTATTGACTTAACATGGAAATAATTACCATAAACAAGGCATCACAATTAACATCAAATAGTTTTCTAAAATCTAACAATGCTAAAATAGGTTTTTTTATAATTTTTCTATGAAACAACTTAGATTTTCCTGATTTTAGCCTTATCCATGTAAATTCTTTTACTCTCATACAATTTGTTATTGGTTCAACAAGACTAATAAAATTATTAATAAAATTTGTATAAGAAGTTACTAAAACATGAAAAATTCTTACCTCTGTGATGATCTTTGTGATTAATTTTATTTATCCATGCTTGCACCATTTACTAAAACTTCAAATCATTAAAATATTCAATTTCTCTACATAAACCTATGCTTATCAAATTAGCATTGAAATTTTCTTTTCTTAATAATTATAATATGATAATTTATTAGATGTTTTAAGTGTTATTATTTAGTCTTATTGAATATTAAAATATATTCAAAATCTACTACCAAAAATTGACCACTATATTCTCGTAGCACTACGTTCATCACCCTCATAAATATAATTGGTGCATTATGCAATATAAATGGCATTAACATCCAATCATATAAACCATATCTATTATTGAATGATCTTTTCAATTCATTTCTTTCACAAATGAGAATATGTTATCATCCACTTCATAAATCAATTTTGGTTACATAGTTTTCTCCTACAAGAATATCTATCATATAAAGTAAATGAGATATATGAAATCTATAATTTATTGTAATTTTATTTATTTATTTACTATTCATACACATACTCCATCCTTTAGCTTTATTTTAATTTAAAAACACTAGTGTTGCACGTTGAATCATGCTCTGACTTACTACACCCTTCATCACCAATTTAGTGACCTACATATTCAATTTTGTCTATTCTATTGGACTCATATTATAATTTTTTTTGATTGGGTATAGATTATCTTAGAATCCAATCACTATGATTTTGAATATCTCTTTTTGGTGTTAAACCATCCAGTAACACATTACTTATAACATCTACATATTATTTCAACACTAATGTTACTTCTACTGTTATTTGCACCACTTTTATGTCTTCCTTTTTTACTACTAATGTATAATAGTAAGATGTTATTTTCAAATCTTTCATAATTTCTTTTTCAATTAGCATGACTTCAACCTGAACTTCTTATTTAAGAGGTAATAAAATGTCCTTCATACCACCTTTACAAAAATAATATGTGTTCTTTGATCAATCATGAATTATTCTTTTTTATCAAACTGTCATGGCATTTCTAATAACATATGGCATCCATACACTATTATAACATCACACCATATTTCTTTCTTGAAATTTTTACGTATAGTAAACTTGATTAAGCACATTTTATTTACTATAACTTCATTCCCTCTAATAAACCATGAAATTTGATAATGATTAGGAAATTTTTCTACATTGTAAACCTAGTTTCTCAATCATATCTTTAGAAACCATAATTTCTTAATCACCACAATTTATATTACTTTGCATATGTTAATTTTTTAATTACACCTTGTTTAAAATATATTAGTTCATATCCTTGCATCACTACCTTATTTATTATACACATGTTCTTTCTTTAGAACACTCATTGTTCATTTCATCATGAGATTCTCTCCAATATCTACTACTACAAATTCAATATTTTACTCTTTTACTTCATTTTCAGCTAAATTCACTCTTGCGAGATCCTCTTTCCTACATTCTTGATCTTTTTAGTGTGAACACTCAAATGCTCTATGGCCTACTTCTCCACATTTGTAACAAATATAAGACCTACATTAATTTGGAAACTATCCTCTACCACCATCATAGATTTGTCCTCTTTGAAGTCCTCTTACTCTTTATTGGTATTCAAACCATTCTCTATTATCTTCTTATCTCTCTACACCATATGATGACTCTCCTTTCATTCTATTAAATCTATCTCATCCCATCATTTGAGGGGTTTGTCATCTTCTTGTCCTAATAGTTGTCCTTCTAAAATTATGTGTCTTTTTTTTCTTCAATCTTCAATGCTAGTTTATAACCTTCCTCCATGAAAAGTATTTTGTGTATGATTAATTTATATTAAATTAACAAATTCAAATCATTTACATACCTTGCATCCATCTTCTCATTTATTCCATCATGTTCCACTCGTACGGAAAGATTATAAAACTCATATGTATACTCTTGTATATTATGATCTTTCTTACTCAAATTTTATAATCTTTTGTATAAGGTTTGTGCATAATCCATAGGATGAAATTTCTCCCTCAGATTCTTATCCATATTTTTCTATGAGTTGATATTTTCTTTACCTTTTCTATCTTTCTTTATGCAGGTGATCCCACCAAATCATTGCATGACCATTCAATTTCATGCATGCAAACTTTATCTTCTTATCTTCTCTCATAATTATGAATTAGAAAAAAATTCTCCATGTTGATTATCCAATCAATCAATTCCTCTTATCTTAAACTTCCTCCATAACTTGGAATGTCAACCTTGATTTATTCATTCCTTCCTTTTAAAACTCTAACCATCCTCTCTTCCTTTCTTCTCCATGATCTATTCCATCCTCACACATATCTTCTTCTCTCCTTTGCCTTTAAATTTCAATGATCTTTATTAATTATTGTAATTGCCTCTATAAGTATTACATAGTCTATTTCATTTGAGAAATTCCTCCCCATCATCTCACCATCTCTTATACTTCCAAGATTCAAACTTAGTTTAATATCAAATAATGAACTTGAATTATATCAACATCACAAAATTCCAATAGGAAAACCTTATAAAATAATAAATTATATTTATTTATAATGAATAAATAAAATAATTAAAAACCATGCATAGGTAAGCCTCAACTCAAAATTGCAGTTGATATGAAAAATTTGAAACTATAAAAATAAATAAAACTATACTTGCTATTTTCAACAATTGATATTTGTAGTAAATTTCAAATGTAAGTGCTTGTAGATATAAAAATATCTAAATATAAAAATAACAATAAAATTAATCTATTAGATGAATATGAACTAAAATTCATGTTCGATTACAAAAATATAAAATTTATAAATTTAGAAAAAAAATATTAATTTGTCATTTAGACCCCAAAACGGTCATGTATGGTATCTAAAAAATATTTAAAATGTCAATAACTAAACATAATAGGTTATTTCTACATTAAAATTTTTGAGAAGTCATCTCGGTGTGAATATGGATTTAAACATAGCTATGAATCAAAAGTTATGACCTATAAAAATTTTGTCTCTTTTTATGCATCAATATTTCATTCCAATGTACATAAATCAAATTATGACATGAATAAATCATATATTTCCAAGAAAACTGTGAAAATAATTGAACTGATTTACAATAAAAATATAAATTTTTCTAAAACTATTAGGAATTTCAATGAACAAGATTCATGTTTCTATATAATCAAGTTAGAGAATAAAAAATTCTTATAAATGGAAGGGATAAAAACAATACTTTTGTTTTAAATATTTATATATTATAATTATATTATAGATTTATCTTAGTTTCAATAATAATAATAATAATAATAATAGATATAAAAATATTTTAAATATTAAAATATTAATATGATAATATTTAAAAATATTTATATGATAAATTTTTTTATTAATATTATTAATTTATTCCTAAAATAAATGTTTGTTTGTGTGTGTTTTTACAAACCAAAAAAAAAGAAAGAAAGAAGAAGAAAGAAAAAGAAAAAGAAAACAAAAGAAAAGAAAAGAAAGAAAGAAAAAGAGAAAGAGAGAGATAATGCGATGTGAACTTTCAAACGCACGCATTGTAATTCCTCTCGGGGAAAATATAAATAATAGCTATAAAAGAGAGAAAAAGTAATACAAAAGGAGAGAAAAAGTAATACAAAGCAACGAGAGAATATTGTACTATAACTTATTGCTAGTTTTGTATCGAAGAAACTGGTAGCAGCCGACAAAACTCAAATAACCAAACCACATAATGTAATGAATAAAAATTAGAAACGTAAGACGATCAGTATTCGTATGGAATATATAATATACTTCTCAATAAAATTGTTATACCAAAACCACGGCCAACAGCTCAAAGGTCCATTGTAGTTAAGAGTACCTAAAACCTTTGGAACATTCTTATACCACTGCCTACAGTGTTTAGCTATGCCATTTCGGTAAAAGTTCTTTGATTGCAGGCAATGAAAAAGCGTAACGAATTGACCTGTAATTCACAACTAACTGACTATAATGCGAATCTAAAGTGGGTGTCTGACTTTGGTAGAAAGCTGAAGGAATACCAGCAAGTACGAAAAGATGAATTTAAAGCGTCGAGCCTATTGTGCAACAGTGTGCCCCTCTATTTCATTAACTAAACTGAGGCCAGCAGAGAAACAATTAGGAGAGAAATATGATTGAGGTGGACCATACTTGGCAGAAGAGGCACATGGCTACAGAAAACCTCATCCCTTTTTTATTATTATTTTGATAACAACTTTCTTCTTTGCTACCGCATGACCACCATGTACTTTTTTTATAGCTTCTTCTGCACTTTCCTTCATTACGCTACCCTACGCCAAAGCAAATACAATACAGTTAATTTTTTTCCTTCTCAGCTTTCACAATTCCTCGTTCCATTTATAGGAACTTGCCAAATAAAAGTATGCTATGTTATATCACAAGCAAGGCATATTTGTGTGATGCTTTGCATGCCTATTTATTATTCTCTCTGTTTTGTTTGTTTGTGATACAAGATTACCGACCAGCAGCCCCCGGCTTTGGACCTTTTTCACTTCAATGTAACTTAAATTTAACATTTTTAGTTGTTTTTTCATTTTTTCTTCAAAAATAAAATAAAAATGTCATATGACACGTTCTCTGGAGTCCGATGTGGTAATGAAGTCTGTTGCAGTTTCCACCGATCCATGCACTTTTTCTTTCCTCAATTTTCTACAATGGAAAATTGCTCGGTTTTATTACAGGCATAGTGGGGTCTTCTTGCGGTCCATCAGAAGTGACACACGTGTTATTTGGTTGTACTCCGTTTCATGGCGCAACATTCTCCCCTCTCAATGAATAGTAGTGGCTGGTTGTCTATTTATAGCGTCTGTCTTCAGCTCTGTATTGTCAAAGTTCTCTCTGACTGATCTATTATAATACCATTGTGGAAGATCCTGGAAATAAAACTCTGATATTTCTGGTTCTTGTTAAACTGCAAAGACATCCTCTTATTTCTTTTATCAACCCATTCTATACTAGAGTCCTTTTGAGAAGATGGCCGTATTTCCATTTCCCCAAGAAGAAACTCATCATTCAGCTGATATTAAGATACCTTTCCAACCGAAATCTTCAGATGGAGAAAGAGAAAGGCAACCTCAGCTGTGTGAAGTATGGAGAGATGTTCAAGGATCCAACAATTGGAAAGATTTTCTTAATCCCATTCATCCGATTCTCAAATATGAAGCACTCAGATATGGAGATTTAGCACAACTTTGCTACGATGCATTAGATGGTGAAAGTTATTCCAGATACTACGGCACCTGTAAGTTCAGTAAAGGAACTCTTTTTGAAAAGATGGGCATGTCTGGTTGTGGCTACCAAGTCACTAAATATATATTAGCTAATACTGATTTGTCGAGCCAACTTTTTGCGGAGAAACCAAAAGATAACGGCGTTTGGATAGGGTTTGTTGCAGTTTGCACCGATCCGAATGAGATAAGAAGGCTTGGACGCGAGATATAGTGATTGCATGGAGAGGAACCCAGACAATTCAAGAATCCATACAAGATCTCAGAGATGTTCTGGTACCCACAAGATTATCCTATAGATTTGGAAGAACTGGCAAAGTCCGTAAAAATGAGGCTGTACGAATTGAAAGAGGCTTCCTCAGCTGTTATACTTCGACCATACGTCAACATGAAGATTCTACAGGAAGGAACGGTGAACATCAGCACAAGGAATTTGGTATTGGGCGAGATAGAGCGATTGCTCCAAGTTTACGAGAATGACAAGTTAAGCATAACCTTTACGGGACACAACTTAGGAGCTGCTCTTGCAACATTGAGGGCTTATGATGTCAAACAAATGCTTAACTCCGCCCCTTCCCATGATATTCCTGTGACTGTGTTTGCTTTTGCCTCCCCAAGGGTATGAAGTCTTGCTTTTGCTAAACAGGTGCAGGAGACTGGAGTCAAGGTTTTGAGGTTTGTCAACAAACGTGACGTGGTTCCCAAAGTTCCCGGAGTTTTTATGAACGAGAACCTCGGATTTCTGGGTAAATTCCTTCAATGGCTTCCTTGGACATACATTCATGTTGGAGTCGAAGTTTCTTTAGCCAACAACTCTCCATTCCTGAAGGTCAATCACAATCTTGCTTACTTTCATAAATTAGAGGTTTACCTGCATTTACTAGATGGCTTTGTTGGAGATAACAGGCCATTTAATTCTTGTGGAAGAGATCCTGCCCTTTTCAATAAGAGCAGCGATCTGTCGATTGAGGAATTTGGAATTCCTCCAAAATGGTGGCAGGAACAAAACAAAGGTCTCATTAAAGACAGGGAAGGAAATTGGAAGCAACCCACGAAATCAGTTAATGAAGACGACAAAGTAGAGAAATAATTCGAGTCCCTTTTTTATAGAGATTAAATGTGGACTAAGTTCCGATATATGTTACATTATTCTGAGCTCTTTTTATTTATGTCCCGTTATTTGTCAGTTAAAGTTTGTGTAGAATATTACACCCATACATCACTCTATACTCTATAACCATTTAACCGATATATTATATTCTTAATATTTTTAAAAATGATGATGTCTTTCTTTACTGGTCAACTTTTAAGTTTACTGATGTTTTTTGGGTTGTGGTGTAACTGGTAAAATAGATGCATTTATAATTGAATGATTCATGTTCAAATTAAACTCATGATTTAACTACTTTCAATGAGAGACATATAATTAGTAATTTGATTGAATAGAAGAATGGAGATTACAACCCATACTTATATTAGAAATTAATTATAGGCCCGTTAATCCCACAATTATCATATATCAAAACTCTTCAACTTAATATTTTATAAAATATGAAAATTGTTTAAAGTTTTCATCCCATCTAAATATAAAAATCAAGGTTTTGTCATCTTTTTACCAGGAGTACATTACATTAAAAGTGGTGTTCCACATATTGTTAATGAGTTCTTTTATTTTGCACATATCTGAAAGATTTTCCATATATGATTTGGTTGTATTTATGTGAAAATTATATAATGTTACTTATTTGTATCAAGGTTTTGTCTTCTTTTTACCAAGAGTATACTACATTAAAAGTGGCGTTTCACATAGTGTTAGTGAATTCTTTCATTTTGCACATATGCAATGGATTTTCCATATATGATTTGGTTGTATATATATGAAAATTATATAATGTTACTTATTCACAATCAAAGTTTGTATTCAAAAACCACAACATTATTTAATATGATGTTTCCAAAATAAATTACATAGATTATTATAAAAATATATAATAGTGTTAAATAATTAAATTATTGAAAAGAAATTGTGAGACAACCCTTCATTAGTAATAGATGAAATTTAAAAAAAAAAGTTTTTAAGAACAATACATAATTTTATTTTGTAAAATATTTCCATATATGATAATAAACATATATGTTTTATCTTATTAGTGTTCATGAATTCATTTAAATACAGTTGAAAAAATAACATAATTAAGGGAATAAGAGCTTTTATGTTTTCACAGTCTATAAGATTGAACAATAGGGAGTTTCTAGGTGAAATTGCATGCATATTTTTTGATCTGACAAATTTTTAGTTACCATCTATTATTCATCATTAAGAATTTTACTAGATGTTGATTTGAAACGTGTTAGATCAAAAAATATACATAGTTTCAACTATAAATCATTTTTTACTCTTACGTAAGGGAAATTTATCATTTGAAAATGTAAAATAATAATTTCAAATATTGTCTAGTATACATAATAATAAATAAGTATAATTAAAGTTATAAAATGACTAAAATGACTACAAGATGTAGTGAAAGACATTTAATGACTATACCTGAAGAGAACCTTGAGATTCTAACATTGAAACTATGTTGTATAGAATTAAATATAATTATGTATCTAATATTTGATATAACATGATAAAAATATAAATGGTGCCCACTCCCTGACTAATGACTTTTTCAAATGGCAATTTTAGCAATATGCCTTTATGACCAACCATGGTGTCTCTGAGTATCTAGTTCATATTATGTTGATTTTTAGGTCCCATTTATTTTTTGGAACTATAAACCATCAAGTGTCATTTTTTGTTGTACATTAATTTCTAGGATTTTATTGGCAGACTTTATCTTATTGGATCTATTTTTTGTGCATTGACTTGGATCTCTATAAAAAATTAGAAATAGATAAGGTCTTAAATAGATAGGTCAAGAAAATTCACAAGAGTTACAACTAAATAACCTACATGCTATAATTATACCTGTGTAGTTCATGTTTCATGTAAATCTAAGAGTCTTAATAGAAGATTATTAATGAAAGATTCTTAGAAGAAGGTTTTCTTTGTTTACCTAAGACCAAAATACTTACATGAGAATCAACTATATCCCTATTTGATTACAAGATTCTATTTAATTTTTTATATAAATCATTAAGCATAAATTTAGAAAATGTCATGTGACTAGACTTGAATTAGGTTATCATTTTCCTTGATTATCCTTGTTGGAATGTCTGTAGCTTATTTTAATAAATGAATTTACACAGTTTGAACTTACACACTTTTTGGTAGGAAACATTTAAACATGAAACTAGAAAAAAATAATAATCATAGGTCCAAACATTGAGGAAGAACACACAAGTGTACAGTGGCAGCAAAAATAAAATAAGAAGGAATCAATGGGCTCACCAAATGTAGAAAATGAATAATTAACATGAGGAAAAATTACATAAAAGTGGAAAAATAGGAATAATATAGAGGTAAGAAGAGAATGGAGGACACCTAGTGCAATCAAAATAAAAATAATTGAAACATAAGAAGGAGAGAGACACATGTCTACATAAATAGTAATAGAGAAAGAATGAACACATGAAAAAGTGTGAATAAAATCCAAACATAGAATAATGATCCATAGGCATAAATACATAGTAAATGCATTAAAATAATAAATTGTATAAGGACTAGCTATGTACGTAGTGCACCCTACATTGATGTGCATATATGAGTAAACATACACATGTGTCAAAATGAAATGATATATAATTGAAGCACATACCTTGACTTACCTATGAAAGGGAGGGTGATATATTTACATATGTCCATTCAAAACTTTTCATTTCATAAAATTTGTTATACTTGTTCATTATGGCCATTTGAAAATAAGTAATCAATAATGTATAAAGTCCATGTAAGTAAAGAATTTTTTTTTAAAAAAATTACAAAAATAGAATAAGAGTAATTTTGTGGTTTGTATTATTACTATAGATTCAATGTTGGAGTCTACCCCAATGAGCTAGAACAATGGCCCTTTCATGTAAGACCATGGTATTGCATGCTCACCTAAAGTATGCAGATGGAGACTAGTTCCCATATGTTTTGTTAGTTAGTGTTATTGCCTTAGTTATATTCTTCCTTTTATGTATTTAATTGGGTACTATGCAAAATCATAAAATAAAATACTTTGATTCTAGTGTTTCTAATATTGGCTACGATGATTACATAGGCTATTGCCATCACTATTTCATATTGTTACTTTAAAAAAATAAAAGATGAGTTAGGTTCCATACTAAGTTATAGTTATTACTCTTAACTTAACACAACACATTCAATCATCATGAGCACAAGAAAATTATGTCATGTATATAACTCATATATTAAGTGAGTGTATCCAAAAATCAACCACCTCCATCTATTACAATAAGGGTATTTATACTTGTTTATCCCTGACCAAGTGTCTAAATCATTAATGGAAAGAATAAATAACCAATAGACTCTCAATAGACTGAGAGTCATGGATCTTAATCAACTATATTTGCCTAAAGACTTGGGAATTTATAGCCCCTATACACTCGTACTATGCTAGATCCTTGTTATCATGTGTTTGTCTTCTCATAGTTGGTGTAAAAATTTTAATCAAAAAGGGATATGTGTCCCATACGAATTAGTCCTTAATTGTTCCTACTTCCCATATGATCCCCAAGTCTTCTGCTTCAATTCTAAGTCATATGTTCTCATGTTATTTATGACTAATTACTTCAGTTTTAATTATTATGTTTTTGGGTTCTTCATGACTAATTCTTCTTTGACTAGGTCCTCTAACACTAGGGATTCCATTCTTTTGTCATGTCATGCCCTGTAGGTGTTGTGCCATGATCATTCTATACCAATCAAGTTCTGCATCATAGTCCTTTCTTACTATGATCCTTCTATGCCATGCTAGTCTTAGGCCAAAATAGAAACTACTTAAATTTTTTTTGTGTCAACATTACCCCACACTAAGCTCATAGTCCATCTTAGACTAAGTCTTGCTATCAGTGTCTATCAAAGATTCAGGTCCCCCTTACTAAATATCCTTTCTAACATTATCCCAATGTGATAATACCTTGAGTAGCCTGGCAGTTAATTCTTTCATAGCCTCTTTCTATCTCTTCATCTCTTCAGGTTGGTTAGAGGTCTCATTGGCCTTCTTGACTAGTTAATTTAGGGATATGGTGGAATCTTTATAGACATCTTGAAGTGTGTAGAATTCCTTGACAACCTATCCTTAGAGGGATATAAAGCTTGCATTTAGTTATTGACAATGATTATTGATGGTTTCTTCTATCATCTCCATATTTTTAAATGTCTTAGCATGATCATCATGGTACCTTTTTAAGATCACAACATCATCCATCTATTGCCAGTAAGTTTATTTAGATTAGAGAAAATCTTCCAAGCCTTTATTTGGGCATGCCAGTCCCTCAAAAATTTCATCCAAAATGGGGTTGACTTCCACACTTATGTTGTTTTTCTAGATTTAGTCCCATGTCTTTTGATATGGGCTCTTCTTTGCATCACTTTAGTAAGAGGTTGACAAGGCTATCTATCTTTTTTATGGCATCCCCATCGAGAGGTATGCCATCCACCAATGGCTTCTCCTATCAATTTTTTTTGAAAATATTTAATGTTCTCACTTTTACCTCTTTGGCCTCTTTGATCTGCTACTTCAAAGTATCCACTTCCTCAACAAGACCCTAATTGGTAGTGATTTCCTTTTGATATATACCCATAATTTGGGTATATTTACTCTTGGTAGTGTGCACATCATAATTTGATAGCATGTTCTAGTGCACAACCTCGATGGAAAGATTCAAAAAAATGACACTCACTAGAAGGGGGGATCTTTCAGGGATCCACCCATAGTGGCTTGGACAATGCAAGAGAATTTGGCCCCAAGGAGATCCTATCTCGATGGAGCTCAAATTCCTGATCCTCATTAAACATGTCCAAAGAAAAGACACCTTCTTCCTTGTTTCCAAGGTTCCATCTTTAGGAATGAATTGTGGCTAGAGATAGAAGTTCCTGTCAGGGATGCCAATTTGATAACATTCATGCATATTGGTATCTACATCATCCCCAAGCTCTTTCATAGACCTAATCAGTTCCTTCCATTTAGTAGGGTCATGCCCTACTTTGACCCCTATTCTAGTAGCCATAAAAGTACTACTAATGGCTATTTAACTCCTTTCTTCCTCACCATCCCCCTCTTCATCATAAAATTGACTTTTATCAAATAATAGGTCATCAAAGATAGCGTCATCCTCTTGCTTTAGGGATGGAGTCTTATTAGAGTTAGAATCCAATGTTTCTAGCTATGATACAAAGATTTCCTACTGAGTCATTTATTCTATGGTTTGTTACTATGCAACTCTTGATGATGTTTTTGAGGGAGATAGTTGTGATGTTTGAGGGGGTGGGCAAGAAGTGGGAGAAATGTGTGTAGGAGAAGGTTGAGGTGGATGGACTTGTAGTAATAAAGACTTGGGTGGAAATGGTTAGGGAGGTGAAGGGCATGGTGGAGATGGGCTAAGTGGGGATGGGTGAGGTGGAGATGGGTATGATAGAAAAGTGCAATGTGGAGTTGGATTTAGAGATGATGGGCCCTTTTTGGAGCTTGGATATTCTTTTACTAATTTTATAATGCCTACTAACCACTTACACTAGCCTCATGCTCAAACCTCTTTTTATTCTTTAATAGTGGCATAAATAGAATCTTTTCATTGGGGTATCCACCAAATAGATGCTTTGGAGGGTGTAGCATATAAAATAAGCTATGCACTTTCTCTCCCACCATTATTTTTTTGACCTCTATGTCCATTAGGTTTGTCTCATTCCTCTCTCTGTAGGCCTTTTTACATGGATATATAGATTTTTTTCAAAGAGTCTGAATCTCTAAGTCTTTCTATTTAGCCTCCAAGGTAATGGGTTACACATCATATATATAGTTCATAGAGTCTATGAAGTACAATTTTGAGAAGGAATATGATAACTTCAATCATGTGGAAAGCTCTTTAGAAGAGATCATCCTTATGCACATAAGCTAAAAATGTTGTTTTACTTCAATCTAGGCTTCTTCAGTAGCTAAAGGGTGTAAATATTCCCTCATGTCATCAAAATAGTACCTCATATCATCAAACAATTACTTCATATTTATTTTGTATGAGGGAGTGATGTGTTGAGGGCATGTGAAAGGCTTTTAGTGATCAATAAGGGACCTATGCATGGGTGGGTATGTCCACTTTAGTGCTCCTGAGTTGTAGTTCATCATGCTGATCTCATCAAATACCATTAAGGGAATAAATACCCCCCATAGAAACCTATGTTTGGGTATTTAATGGATTTTATCCACATCTTCAACAATCTTCTTACTAAAATACATGGCCTTATTTTATTATAATCCCTGGGTGACCTAGTAAGTAATGTATAGGTGTGCCATGTCAACTTCCTTCCACTAATCAGTCACACTGATTTTAGTTATAATGACCTATGCTATAATGAAGAGGGTGGGATCATATAATTTATTAATGTGCATGGCATGGCCCTACTTTTGGTATATAAGCACCATAGAGATCTTTTGTACCTCTTCAATGTCTACTAGGTCATTGGTGACATCCAACCATGAACATTGTAGTCCCTAACCTTATTTATCCTCTTAGGCATGATTTTTATATTGAACCTAACAATGTAGATATAATCCTCATGGATGCATTAGATAAGGAACTGAACCTCCTCCATGGGTTTTCTAAAGTATAATAGATTAAAAAGTTGGAAAAACCCTACAACATCCAACCCGTTAAATATTTTGAGATCAAACACCACTTGGTTCTTGGTTTTATAACGCTTGAATCAATATTAATTTTGAAGTTCAACCTCATTTCCATGTTTTAAATGGTTATAATCAAGGCTTGTGCAAGTGGATACATTGAAAATCAAATTTTATATGCACAACATTGATTCTGGATACAATATTTCCTCAATTAATAGAGGTAGTGGCAATGATAATTGAGTTTTTTTTACTTGACCTATCATGCTTTATTACTCTCTCTTCATGCACTAAACTTTCTCTTGTATATTCTCTTCCCTAATGAAACCGTATCTACCCCATGCACCTCTTCTTCCTCTAGTATCATAGATAATGGATTAGTTTTGAGGGACTTTATTTTAGGCCAAATCACCCTTTATTGAGCCTAAACATTGATGTGTAGTCATCTATGATTTATAAATGAATATGTGGTTATAACTAATGACTTCAAATTTTCAATCTTGAGTATCCTCTAATGACAGACTTGTACAACTTAAAACCTTTAAGCTTTCTCTATCATGGTCATATTTCAAAGTTCCCCCTGTATTTTTCTTGCTAAGAAGTGCCACTTTCCTCAATACCTATATTAAATCGAGACTTCTCTATATTTGGGCTCTAGTATTCACTTGTTCTCAGCTCTGGTTTAGGCACTATAGCTAATTTATAAGATCAATAGGGGTTCACCATCATTACTACTTTCCCTTCACCCATCACTTCATGCCATTATTGTAGATATTTAATTGCCACAATGTATTAATCATTTGTTTTGGAATTTAATTCTTTTAAAAGTATTATCATGTCACACTTTTGGCACATTTTTTGGCCATAAATATTCTTTTCACATTAATGACACATCTTGTCTCATGCCTTGCTTTCAATTGGATGACATATATTTCCTACGCTTTCCTTGCTATGGAAGATAGTTGTCTTTAAAAATTCAAACTAATGGAAGGGACACCCTATCTTTAGGCTTCATAGTTCATGTGTCTTAAATGACTTACATGCCCTTAACACTTTGTGCACCTATATTCCTTGTGCACACTAATAAACTTGCATGCATATGTAATATATGCTCTCATAACTCTTTTAATTGAGATTTCATATCTCTTTTACCCCACACTAAAATGAGTCATGGTCCTTCACAAAAAGGAAAAAAAAATACATTAAAGAGAATTACACTAAGAAATATTTGCATGCAGTAAAGGGAAGCGTTTTATTGAAAAAAAGAAATCCTAAAATAATGGAAAAGGCATTAATGATTACAATACTTTAGCTATTCAAAAGTGAAATATGGTTAAAGCTAACTTTCATTATAATATTGAGGAAGGAAGTAGCCATCCAACCTTTGTAATTGACATGCTCCAGTAGGTTGAATGTTATGAATAACAAAAGGACCATCATTGATGTACACTCATAGATTGGGATTCATTTTCTATGGCCACTTTTTGACTAGTCAAGCACTATCAATAAACTTGATATTCATCTTTCTTAAGGATCGATGGAGTCCCTTAATTTCACAAAAAATTCTTTGAAAGACATCTTGGTATTCCTTTAACAACTCAAATTTTATGAAATCTATTTTTAAGTTCAACAATTTCCTATTGTAATGATTTTTGGTTCTTGTTCCATGCTAATGTTAGGCTAGATAGTCTGAATGGGCCCAATGTAAAGGTTGTCTAAATTAGTGCCACTATCATGAACTCATGTGCCATTGTCCATAGGGAAATACAAATGGGTTTTCAAAGGATCAAATGTATTTGATCCTTCACCTTATTCCATGTGAAACACTAGCTTCTATTTACTTAGACATATTTCTTCACATTAGTCTTGATCCAGGACTAGGTCTGGGGTGGAGACTTGGGTTATTGATTCATTGAGGAGATGTAATGGTAGTTCAGGAACATGATGGATATTCCTTAGATATTCTTCAATTGGACTTAGGTCACTAATAATTTATTTACAAATGACTTGGAGGTGAGGCATAAATCAATTCTTGGAGAAGAATAATATAGGGTTGACTTCATGTTTTCCTTAAAGAGATGCAAAAATGGAGTTCGCATATGTAATTCTTCATGATCATACCATGCCTTCTCCTAGGAACATAAAGTTTTATATAATTCATTCACCCAAAAGTAATCTAGTAGGTATGAATCTTTATTTATCCACATTTTCTCATAAGCATCTATATGGGGTTTAGGCACTAGTACTCTGCTATAGTTGATTGTTCCCCTTACCTTGTTATCATGATGGAACTGGTGATTTGAGGTAGAGCATACTTGGTTTAATTTAAAGAGTCACTCATGATGGGTTCATAAACATCTTGTAGCTCTACCATCTAAGAGATGAACTAATGACCTCATAGGATCACTTTCAATGTCATATAATTCTTTAAGGTGTTATATGGAGTCACATACCTCCATTTATCCATGGAACAATGGACCCTCATCAAGTCTATCAAGTGGTGCTTCTACAATTGGTACCCTCATGACTTGACTAATGATAAGGCACATGAACTTGTGACATTTATGAAACTGGTCTGGAATGGTCTCTCGACTTTAAATTAAACTACACACTCATCGAGTGAGGTCATAATTTCTATGTGCCCAATAATTACAAGAATTGTTTGTAGTGGTATAAATGGACTAATTATTTGACCATTTGAGAATTCCATCAAAATTTATATCCCTTTGATCATTATCTATGGTAGTGACATTATAGATGTGGTTAATGTCTTCTTCCACATTGACAGGTTCTTTATCAGTGGGCCATGTGATTGATTCAATAGAATAAAAACCCATTGGTCAGTGTTCTTAAAACTAATATTCTACTTATTAAGGATCATATATGCATTATTTTTATATCACTAGGGCCATCCCACTAGAGTTGGGAAGTCATATGCCTCAGCTAATTCAAGAACCTTAAAATCTACCTTTTAAGGATAGTCCAAGTATATCAAATGTAGAATTCTTGAGGAAAGATCTTGGTAAAGCAAGAGTCTTTTTATCCATGAAAAATATGTGAGGTGATGGCTACAACATTGGATGAGACATTTATTTCCAAACATCTTTATTAAGGACATTCAATTCTATGTCAGTGTCAACTAGTATGTCCTGTATTACCCATCCATCGACGATAGAATTGACTAGTATCTCTCTATCTTTTGAAGGGGAAAAGGGATTAGGTGTGTCCTACCTTTGATCATGATTCAAGAGATGATCTTCAATCTATCAAGTGACTTGGGGTTGAGCATTATGTGATTCTTATGCTTGAATCTTAATCCAAATAATCAACTATGGGAATATGTCCTCATTTAGCATGCACCTACATAGTTATTTGAAGTCATTATGTGCCACATTTTATGGTCCAACTATCATTTACATATCATTACACTATGTTTATTATTTATCTTTAAGTAATTGAATCTCTCCATAGAATTCTGATGTATAAATTGCACAAGTTTCCTTTCCTTGTTGTTGAACAAAGGTTCACTTCTCAAGCTCAGAAACTCATTCACTTGAACTCATACAACTCTACTCTGTAAACTAGTCTCTTTGTAGCTATATCTAACTATAAATTGAATATTACTAAAAAATTACACACTATTATGACTTGATAATATTAAAATCTCCTTTATCTTGTTGAAATACACTTATGGTAAAAATTTGAGGGTCTAACTCTCTTTCTGGGTATACTTTCTCTCTCCTAGCCTCCTAAATTAGGCCTTCTTTAGTCATTTCCAAAGTACTTTATATATAAATACTTACTACATATATGGTATGGTCTTAAAATTATTTGATTCAATTAGGGCATGTAAAAATATACCAAACTACAATTTTTTGTGATTTTTTTAGCATTAAATTTGCTCCAATAGTCATAACCCTAGTTGCCAATGTTTGGGAACACTAAGCAAGCTGAGAAAACTGTAAATTCAATATCTTAAACCTCACATAATTTCAAGTCAAAAAATTTGTTTGAATAACTCTATTTACAAATTTATCATCTTTCCCATTTTTTAAGCAAGACCTCACAGCCATTAATACGTTCACAATCTTAATGTCTCATTCCTTCTTAAGTGTATTTGTTGACAAAAAATAGGGTTAACTAAGGGTTTGTTTTTTCAAAATTGCCATCAATATTTACTATTTAACTTGTGTTTATTCCCACATCATAGCATTAACTCAAGACAATTACCTCCTTTGTTAATCCCTTTGAATTCTAAACAAGACTCAAAATAAAGAGTATAGTAACAAACTCAAGGCTTATATCATGTATACTAACGGTGAGTAAGAACTTTAAGAAAATATAAAATTTAATATATTTTTAACCTCCTATACCTCATAAAAATTTCTCAAAACTCCTCATGGGAACCTTTATGGAAAGGACCAAAGGATCGGTTTGTTACTTGAGACAACTGTATATTCACTTTCACTATATGACAGACCTATATGGCTTCTCAAAATTAGTTTATTTTCAACCTAAATATTTGTTACCTATCTCAAGCCATGGATTAAAGATGATCAAAACAATAAAAATAATCAAAAACTCACCACATTGAATATTTAATCAAATAAATACTACATCCTAGAAATGCCTTAATAATGCTCATATTTTTCTTCACCATAGTCATCTTTATAAATCAAGATTCATTGATTACATATTAATTTAATATCTCCTTAAAATTGAATACATAATTAAAACCTTTAAACTGACTCCACCACCTTCTACCAAGCTATATAACTAAATCATGGAAGTTGTTATGTTGAAGTACTTGATAATTACATTGTATTGTAATGTTTTTCCCACTATATGACCATGCATAAAGACTAAATAAGATACTTAGGACCTTATTTATACTCTTGAGACCTATAATACACCTTATGAGCATGTTTTAATCCTTGAACAGTCCCATATAATGCATGAACATCCTTTTACAAGGCTTAAAAATTCAAATTTTCAAACCATGTATTTTGGAGGGAAACTCCATAATTGAAAATTTATGCCATTTGTGCAAACCTAGATCACTCATACAACTTAATTAAGATATATTATGCCTAAAAATTAGCTACAAAAAAATTCCAATCTAAAAATGAGTCTAGTTTTGGATCCACAAGGATGTCCCTTCAACATACTACCAAGTTAAATAAATTTTGCCATATATGTCAACTTCATGTTTATTCCTCCTTGATTTATTTTTACCTCCTAATGGAAATTTATTGATACTACTTTCCTCTCATAGATATTACCATGTTTTTGGCCCCATAATAAGGCCTTCCCTAGTTATTCTTCTTCATGAGTATATTTTTAAATACAACAAACATGTTAAGGAAAATAGTACTATTGTCTTTTACTACTTGTTATGGATGTGCAAACCATGATTCTTCTTATGAAAAATAATACATTACAACCTTCCTTCCATATGTTACTACTAATTAAAATGTTTCTTCTTCATCCTTCACCCATACTCCTTGTTTGGTACTCTTAATCTCATACATATCAACTATTCAAACCTTGCATGTCAATTGATTGCATAAGTGTTTAGTTTGTTTCTATATATCATATTCACAACTACCCTTTATCTCTTTTATACACAAGGACTGCTTGTTTTCATTCACATTCTCATGTTCTTGAATGCTATTGTCTTCACTTGTCTATCCTTCTTAGACCTATTTTATTTATTCCATATCTTTCTTAACTATTTCCTTTTCAAAACATTATTTCATGCATTAAAGATTACTTATCATGCCTTCTATAAGTTCACAACTAGAAATTATTATGAAATGTTGAGACAAATTTACAAACAACTCATTCGCAAACTTACCTGAATAAGTGTCATAACATTTATTTAATAATATTACCTCATTTGTTAATCCCTTTTAACACTAAACAAGACTCATAATAAAGAGTTTAATAACAAACTCAAGGTTTATAACCTATACACTAAAAATGAGCAAAAACTCTAAGAAAATAGAAAGCTTACTATGTTTTTAACATCTTATAGCTCACAAAAAGTTCTCACAACTCCTCATACATTATCCATATTTATATTCTTCATGGGAATATTTGTGCAAAGGACCAAAGGCTCTATTTATTACTTGAGCCAACTATATACTCACTTTCACTATATGATAGACCTGTCTATCTTATCAAAAGGAGTTTATTTGAATCTTAAATCATTGTTACTTATCTCAAGCCATGGATTAAATATAATCACAATAATAACAAAAATCACAAACTCGCCAAATTTAATATTTTAGTAAATAAATACTTGGTCTCAGCCATGAAATAATAATGTACAAAATTTACTTCACCACAGTCATCTTTATTCATCAAGATTCATTGATTATATATTCATTTACTATCTCTTTCAAATGTAATACATAATGAAAACCTTGAATTTGACTCCACCACCTTCTACTAGGATATATAACTAAATATTGCAAGTTACTACATGGAAGTAATTGAAAATTACATTGCATTTTAATGTTTTCCCCACTATATGCACTAAATGACCATGCATAGAGATTGAAGAAGATAATTTGGACTTTTTGCATAATATTAATACCTATAAGACACCTTTTGAACATGTTTTAATCCTTTACCAACCTCATATAATGCATGAACATCTTATTACATGGCTTAAAAATTCAAATTTTCATATAGTGCATTTTGGAGGGAAACACAATAATTAAAATTTTATGCCACTTGTGAAAACCTAGATTACTCCTATGACTTAATTAGGACCTATTACACATAAAAAACACCTACAAGATAAATCCAAGCCATAAATTAGTTCATTTTGGGATCCATAAGGATGCCCCTACATCAAGTTCTCATACCAATGCCATCATATCTTGGAGGATGTCCTTCTACTATTGGGCATCAAAATAATTTCTTGATCATGTTTCTTCATCCTTAACTTTTTTTTTAGAATTTTAGATAGATTGAGATTGTCCTCCTTTATTCATGGTAATATTCACTTGTTGAATATTTTGGGTGCCTGAATATGCATGCTATTATGGTTTCTCAACTCATATCATTTTGGCACCCTTTTCATTTTGATCTTTAGTGATAGATATGTAAAAGTTAAGATACTCTTCTAGCTAGTGATCCTTTTTACAGAAAGCACATGTAGGGTAATCTAGGAAATCTCTCTAGTAGTGGTATAGGGATCCACATTTGTAACATGTTCGATGTGGGAAATTACCACCTCATCATCCTCATCCTTGTACTTGATTGTAGTATCCACCATTATCTTGGTTGTTGGCTATGAAAGTCTAGTGTATATCACATGCTCATGCTTTATGGATGTCACTAATCATTCAACAATCACTAGTGTCATGTGTATAGGCATAATATATCTTACAGTAATCAGAAAAATCTAATTTTGTTATTTATTACAAAATAGTGCAATAATATACATCATGTTCTTCATGATATAATTTCATATGACTACTTCATTACAACATGGACATTCTTTCATGGCTAGTTACTTAGGGTGTGACATTAAAATTCACATTCCATACACCAAAAACCAATATAAGTATCATGTACATTATTTACAATTAATTTTTCAAGTTATGATTCCATTGAGAATATTTGATCTTCCATGAATCAAATGATCCCTATATTGATACTTCCAATTGATTTAGTATAGAGGGCATCTTCCAAGGTTTTCTATGGGATTTTCATTTCACTCCTTAGTGATAACTATGTAAAAGTTAGGATACTCTTCTAGCTAGTGATCCTTTTTACATAAAGCACATTTAGGGTAATCTAGAAAATCTCTGTAGTAGTGGTTTAGGAATCCACATTTGAAACATGTTTGATGTGGTAAATGACCACGTACTCATCCTCATCCTTGTACTTAAATATAGTATCGAATATTATCTTGGTTGTTGTCTATGAAATTCTTGTGTATATCACATGCTCATGCTTTATGGATGTCACTAATTAGTCAACAATCACTAGTTTGATGTGTATATGCATAATATATCTTACAGTAATTAGACAACTTTGATTGTGTTATTAATTTAAAAATATTGCAATAATATACCTCATGTTCTTCATAATAGAATTTCATATGACTACTTCAATACAACATGGATGTTCTTTCATGGGTAGTTACTTAGGGTGTGACATTGAAATTCACATTTCATACATCAAAGACCAATATAAGTATCAAGTACATTATTTGAATTTAAGTTTTCAAGTTATGATTATATTAAGCATATAGGGCATCTTCCAAGGCTTTGTGTGGGATAGTAAAAGTCTTCTGATATAAAGTTCATCATAAAGGTAGTAAAAATCATCCCATGACCCATTACACATATTGTGTAGCATTGATTTTTAAGGATAGGTATGACCAGATCATTTTAATCTTTGCATCATACTCTCATACACTTTCAATAAGTTCAAGTTTGATGTCCTTCCACATAGTCATGCTTTATTATTCAAATTTTAAAGTGTAAAAATATTTAATAAATGTTATTCTAAGTTTATTATATTCATTAATAGCTTATTGATGATATAAAATTTTATACAAAAGGTGTGAGTGCTCTAAGAGTGTAGTCGTGAACTATGTAGCTTTAATCAAAGAAGAGTGATGTCTTGTGCCCTATAAATAAGTTTACATTTATGGACATGCTCAGATGCATTCTCCATGTCTCAATATTATGGTAAGTGAAACATAATTTAATAATATATCATTGTTGGTTTAGGTGCCTAAATTCATGGTTCTTGAAAACCTCCAACCCCTAGACCTTGAGGGGGAAGTCCACTACCTCCTCATGTACCTCCACGTACTTTGCCTCTAGTGCCTCCAATAATATTTTTCATGATATGGGGCATGGTATCTAGGTGATTAACCAAAATTGGGCTATTCTCTATCAGCTTTGCGGACCAAGCCCTCTAAGTAACCCAAATTATGCCAAGAAATTTTATTAATGGGATAAAGAAAGTGTGAAGTCTATATGTTTGTCAAAAGGCTCAGTTATAGTATCTCTTTCTAGATCAATATATGATTCCATGTTTTCTATGTCCCTATTATGTATGTTTACTTTATCTAATTTAAGAGCATGAGCATGCACTATGGTTGGGTATACTAGTTAGTTCAGACTTAGTTCTTCAATTCCCACCATCCAACTAGTTTCTCATTCATATGATATTAGTGGCTTAGATCATGATTCAAAAGTGATGGGTTATTATTTGTGTGTCTCCACATCCCTATCAATCCTAAAAGCACTTCATAATTTTTTCGAATCCTTTCTTCCACTACTGACTCCTATAATACTTTGCCAAGATTCATCATACTTTTGCTTCCATAATGCCCACTGACTGGCTACCATTATGAACCCACAATATATTACCAAATCTTATCTACTCCCTTCCCAAATGTGAAACCCATGCACATAAGGATTTATATCTCTATTGCCGTAGTCTCAAATTCAAAATCAACAAATAACTTATTGATATTTATAGCCTAATGTCTAATGTAATGACCATGTGGTTCTTAGAGGAACCAAAACTTAGCTTTTTTAGCACATGAATAGGTGGTTATAAAATACTCTAGAATATAACTATTTAAAACTCCTTTCCACCAGATGTTAATAGGTCTAGTACATGGAGTTCTAAGTCATGCTAAAGATATTTGTTACTCTAGGGTCCAATATTAACTTCTCCAAAGGTTTTTTGACCGTGTTTGAGCATATGCAAAGAGCCAAGTGTGTAAATAAACTAGGAGCTCAACAAATAAAGTGTCATAATGTAAACTATATATATTTTACTCTACCCACTACCATGTGTAAACTCCTAGTTTAAGTTAGGGAATTGCAAAATTATCTTCAACTCCAATAATATATTTTCTATATTCTCAAGAGTATTACACTCAAACATTTACCATGACTAAGAAACAAGTGCTTTGGGTACTATAAATTGAACCAAAATGTTGGGGTTTTTATTTTTACTATAGCTTTAATTCTGGGGTGTAGCCTACTAAGCTAGCACAATGGCCCTTTCATGCAAGATCATGGTCTTACATGTTCACCCAAAGCACATATTTGGAGACTAGTTCTTATAGGTTTTGTTACTAAGTGTTATTTCCTTAGTCATATTCTTCATTCTATGTATTTAAATAGATACTACGTAAAAAAATGAAATAAAATACTTTAATTCTAGTGTTTCCAATCTCAGCCACCATGATTACATAGACTAGTACCATTACTAGTTAACATTGTTAGTTTATAAAAATACAATGTAAGTTATGTTTTATACAAAGTTATAGTTATTTCTCTCAAGTTAACACAACAAATTCATATGTCATAAACATAAGAAAACTATGTAATGTCTGTAACTCATATATTAAGAGAGAGCATCCAAAAATCAACCACCCCATCCATTACAATAGCTATATTTATACTTGGTTATCCCTGACCAAGTGTTTAAATTATTAATGGAAATAATAAATAAAAAAATAGATTCTCAATAGATTGAGATTCATGGCTCTTAATTGACTATATTTTTCTAAGGATCCAGGCCTTTATGACCCGTATATACTCATACTATGTTGGATCCTTTCTACCATGTGTTCATATTCTTATGACTGGTGCAAAACATCTTATCAATAAGGGCTTAGTTTCCTATATGAATTACTCCTTAACTGCTCCCACTTCCCACATTCTCCCTAAGTCTTCTACCTTAGTTCCTAGTCCTATGTTATTAGGCTCCTCATGATAAATTATTCTTTGAATAGGTCCTCCTAGATTGGGCTTCCATACATCTATCCGCTATCCCTTATAGGTTTCATGTTATAGTTCTTCTATGCCTATCAAGTTTTGTACCATAGACTTTTCATGCTATTATACTTTTGTGCCATGTTATATTGGTCCCATGCCAAAATGGACAATACATAGCCAAACATTGGGGTCAACAAGTAAATTAATGTTTGTTATGAAGATTAAATGGGAACATAACTTTAATAATAAAAAGTTATTTTTATTATTATGAGTATTATAATTACAATATTTACAACATTGGCTAGATATAACTATCTCTTTCTTGAGAGATTTTTCAACCCAGTCAACTTTTCAGTCAAGGATGTATATTTTCCCAAATCAAGATCCAAAATTTTACTTAAAGGTTTTCTTCAAAATTTCTCAAATTGTTTAATCTAATATTTTTCTCAAATTGACTTCATTTTTAGAAATATTTGATATATACTCCCTTTTTATGTAAGGAATTTAATAAAATTACTCCTAATCTTACTCATTTAAAAATATATATTTAAAATATCCATGTGTAATCATAATGTATATAACCAAAACCATTTAAAAATATTAAAAAATTGAATTATATAAATATATCACATATAAAGATTCTTTATATTGGTGATACATTCAACAAAAAAAATTTAAATTTGATTGTGATGACTATAAATTTTTATTATTATGATTTGATTATATATTTTCATACAATAGAGGTTTCATGATGAATATAGTTTATGTGCAAGAATTAATTCTTTAAAACTTAATTGTTTTATAACCCTAATTTAGATTAAGGAATCCTACTTGGGTAGATACAGTTAAGGACAATAAAATGGTAGGCCAAAATGGTGAATATTAGATATGCATTAGGAGAATTAGTGTGTTAAACTTAGATGTATTGTATGTTGAATTTATAAAACTAAGATATTATATTAATATAAAGAACAACACTTCTAGATATAAAAATGACATAAAAAAATGTACTTAGTTCATTATGATAGTAAAATATTGTAGGATCAAAGAAAGGAATAAATTGGGTAGAAAAATTATTATAAAACAATCATCAAATTCCAAATCTGGTGCCTCTAGCTCTATGGACACTTGCATCAACCTAGTATTCTTACATTGATCCTACTATCTATATTTAATTCTAGTGTCTTATGCAAAATATCTACTCAAATAATATGTAACCACTTAGATGCTTTTGTGTTTCTAGTCACCTTTACTCTAGTGAATTCATATTTGAGTCATGGACAATCACTACTAGTGAAACGCTAAAATCATAGCATTCCATCTTCAGTGTGACCTTGGTTAAAAATAAGATAGTGAGCACATGATGTTGATATGACCCATAATAACCCTGATATCAAAGGGTGTTTCCTATATAGATAATACTCTTGAAGATGACCTCATACTCATGTAGTTCTCCCCTATGCGTTGGTTTGTTTGTGATCATATAATTTGTGTAAAATAAGTACATTCATAATTTAGATTTTAACTTAGGCATTATTACACTATGACTACTCCTTTCATATTCCATGTGTGTAGTTGGACTCTTCCTTTGATTGATATCAGAATAGGACAAAGTAGAAAATATTTTATTAAATTGAGTTATTATTGAATACTTCTTTTGGTTTGATTTCTAGATGAGGTATGAATGAGGGTTTACATTACATTTATATTAATCCTAACAAGATATAAATTACATTAAGTAAAATATTCCAACCATTGTAATATGTTTCATTTGGAAATTGCATTTATTTGGGGAAATAAACACTTACTTTCATAAAAGATAATAATGTTGGTGCTACTATCTATCTTAGATATTAAAATATAGGGAAAATGAGAGTAGGCATTGGTTTATGACTTACATAGGTATAATAAAAGTATATTTTAAGCATTCTAGGCAATATTGGATGTTTATGCCATTAATAGAAAAGTTTTTCTAGCTAAGAGATAGGCCAAGGGGCATGATATGGATTCGGTGAAAGGATTATAGAAGTAATTCATGTGTATAACTAAGAGGAAAAACTAGGTTATTATTTTTCCAAGTGTATAAGACTTAGGTGCTACATAATAAAAAATATAGTCTACATTTAACTTCCCTTTAATCTAGTAAGGAAATTTCTAATTTAAAGGAAAGGAATAAGTGTCTGGGTGTGTGTGAAGACCTTGCCTTTAATTAAGTTTAATTTAATTGATTTTATAGAGTTGAATTTGAATGCTTTGATAGAGACTAACCTACAACCAACAACATGCTATAGTTTATAATTAGTGGATATAATCTGGGGCAAAAGTAATTTAATTAGATTGAAATTAAAATAGAGATTCAGGAGTAGAATTGCGTGTCGATGTAACTGCCTTGCCTCTTCAAAAATTTATTTTAAAAAATATGTATAATTGTAAGTATATTAAACTAATATTAAGATAAATATTTAAAGTGTATATATCCAATGAGATATAAAGAAAGACAGAGAGAGAGTTTAGAAGGCACATGCTCCAAACTTGGAGTAAAAGTGAGTTACCACCATGTAGTTGAGATGAGCTCAACCAAGAAATATAATGATACTTATAACCAGATGAGTTTGTATGATAAATTACAACCTAAAAATTTGGTGAGATTGAGTAATTTAATCACATCAATGATACCAAAAAGGTCAACTAGCTACTTCAGTAGATTGTCTCACTAAAGATTGTAAGCATTCATAGGGTATTAATACATGTGATTATTTTAGAATATGAGATTGATTTGAATTTCATAATATTAGGAACATGTTGTATATAATATTCACCTTAGATATGTATCATGTTTAAACTATGTATAAAAATGGTACCATGTGTATAATTCTTCCACAAATGTTTATCAGAAGCATAAAACTATGTAATTTGGCCAATTTGAAAAAATGTGTAAGTGTGGAGTAAATGTTTCAAAAACATTCCTCCAATGTATATGGAGATATTTAAAACTAATCTAAGTACAAATGTGGAGGACATGTTTAAAAAACATGCCACAATTTAAATTAGATATGTTCAATACTAAGTCAGCGTGGATAACATTCTTTCAATGCATACCCCCACTAAATCTATGAATTATAAGTACCATACTTAATTAATGTGAAAAATATGCTTCCAAATCATAACCCATTTAAACCTAAAACTGTGAAGGTGTGGAATCCATGTCCATATCACATGCACCCAAAAAATATGCAAACTAGTATAAGTACCCAAAACTGAATAAATGTGGATTATATGCTTCAAATCATGCCCCCCACTATAATATGGAAACTATGAAGGTATGTAATTCATGTCAATATGACATTCCCCCACTAAATCTATAAACTGGTATAAGCATTAAAAAGTAAATAAATATGGAGAACATGCTTCCAAATCATGCCCCAATTATAATTTTTAAATTATGAAGGTGTGGATACTATGTCCATATGATATGGCCCCACTAAAACTAGTAATTGATATAAGTACTGAAACCCTAATAAATGTGGATAACATGCTTCCAAAGCATACCCACACTATAATCCATAAAGTTTGAATTTATGGAAGCCATGTCCATATGAAATGCCCATAATGAATATGATAACTAGGTTAATGTGTGGATAACATACACCTTGAGTACTGCCCCACTAATATTCCCCCTCTTTGAGTTGAGTAAAAAATAGTAACATGAATTTACCTCACCTCAAAAGGGTAATAAAATTGTAAACATGTGAATGTAACCATGTATCATATACAAGGAACGTGTCTAGGAGAATTTGTCATTAAAGAGCATATAACCAATCTAATCACATGTATGCATTAGATTCATGATAAATATCATGGAAACATATAAATATTAACATCAACAAGTAGAAAAACATATACACACAAGAGCATTGAAAATTAAGTCAAAAAATAATAGTCCAAGGAGACCGCAAACAAGTGGAATGTTCAAATGACACAAAATCAAATGGATATGACTTATTTAAATTCCCAAACAATTAAGTAATAACATATTAAAATGTCCACACAAAAATCAATGACTTGTTCAAATGACCAAGAAGGCAAATCATAGGCACAGAGGCTGCAGACAATGGATCATATTCAAATGATTGAAAAAGCAAGACAAAATCAATGCAAAACACTCAAGGAAGTGTGTCAATATAAATCATAAAGAACCAAAATAAACATGTCATAATGGCCCCTGGATCAAATGTGTTAGTAAAAACATCAAGTAAATAGAATATCAAGTAGCACGTGCAATATATAAGCATGGTTAAGGCATCTATAAGTACATATGTA
This sequence comes from Torreya grandis, assembly GCA_037957365.1. Lineage (NCBI taxonomy): Eukaryota > Viridiplantae > Streptophyta > Pinopsida > Cupressales > Taxaceae > Torreya > Torreya grandis. Next base: position 570,316 of record JARHVA010003253.1, read on the forward strand.
ATTTTAAACATGATAATATAGTGTTATCATCAAATCATATAACCTATGTGTATCAATATCATGGAATATGAATACCCCCAATGTCTTTTTGATGTGAGTAGAGGGTAATCCTAACACCCATAAATGTATGACATATTTATGTATGCATGTGTATGTATGTGAATTTAGGAGTTAACTATATGTTATCCCTTAACATGAAAGTAACACATATATGTCAATGAGTCAATAGAAGATGCAGGTGATGAGAATGTTTTTAAATTTTAAATTTTATTTTGTACTTTATTTGTGAGGAGACAAGATCATCCCTTGATCTCATCTAAAGGATGATCATAGACGTCTCCCCCCATTGTGATCCTTACAACCTCAAGATCGATCATTTATATTATTTACATCATGATTAGCTAGGTTGAAAAGGTACATATCATATTTCTCCTCACATTTTTTAGGTGTAGTGAAATATGTAAAGCTATCATTTGAAACATGTAGTAAATTAACTTCATTCAAATATGAGATACCTTGTTGATTTTTGTCAATTGTTGTTTCCATTTCATATAGCCAAAGTGTTTCGATTGTAAATGCATATGGAAATGTGGTAGGAATAACTAGAACTCATGTTTTAATTACTTTATGACCAGAATAAATTTTTATTGTTATGTTTCCTAAGGAGTCTTTCCAAGAGACCTTATTTTTTCTATTATATAAGATAAAATAGAGTTGCTAAAAATGATTTTTACTCCAAGTGGTTTTAGTTTATGTAGGATAAATAAGTTTGTGCCATCAATAATAAATAGTCATGTATAAGGTAATTATTAAATATTGGTGATGTTTTCACTTTTTTATTATGTACACTTGAATATTTATCATAGGATTAGGACATTGTATAGGGCCCATTTTAAGTAAATTTTGTAAAGCACTCATATAAACATTAGAAACACTGCCTTTTCCCCTATGATGCTCATTTGGTAATTTATCTCCCTTATTTGTATAATGGATAACCCTTTGGTACTTTGAAGGAGAAAATGTGCTTAAGGAGCCCTTTGGTAAGCTATAGAACCAATTTTTAGGCTCATCAAAAATTCTCCTATTGAATGCCTTTAACAATATTTTGTCATTATTTTCCCATTACCAAAATAATGTAAATAATTTATCTTTTTCTCAAACGGTTTTTTATTTTTCCAAAAGATAAGTATATGTTATAATTCAAAACCATATGGAGAATGATATTCAAGTATATGTTATGCGAGAGGTTGCTTATTAAATAAGTTAATCTTTACATCACCAATATAGAAAGCTAGTTATATTTAAAGTATTTAAACTTTATTTTTAAGATACCCAATAGTCATAATCATAGACATAAGATAATCAATGAGAATCATGGAGTTTGAGTAGGTTTTATCATTGGTTATAAACCAGCCTTTTTTAGATTTAGGTATATGAGTATCATCATTGTCATGGATAATAAGTGAAAGTTTCAAATTATTGTAACTTTTATGTATTAATAATTGTTATTACTCTTGATGTGTATTTGTGTGCACCTCAATATGTGGTATCTTATTTTCATCTTGATACGAAGGACCCATTTTACATGACTCACCTATTTCATAAGTGTGTATATGATCAATAAGAGTGCATTATTTAGGTCGTATCACTATGCGAATTCCTTTAGTTTTACATTGTATTTATCAAAATTTGAAAGGTTTCTTATTGGTAAAAATCATTAATAAAGTCCTATAATGTATGAAACTTAGACGTCTATGAAGTATACATGGAAAACTTCCATTAAATGTATCCAATCTCTAGTGAATAATATATTTTAATGGAATGATTAAAACATTACTTGAAAAGTAATTTAAATAGTCTTATGTCCCAATGTCGCATCCAACTTAATTTGACCAACTAGAGGGCCATGTAAATTATCAAACCCTTTCATATGAATATTAAATTTTTGAATTAGATTGATCCTAATTCCTTTAATTGTTATAAATTTTATATTACCATTTTTTATGCCTAGTCTATTATCAATGAACACCATTTTGATGCCTTTATTGTGTACTATCATTTTAATGAATAAAAGTAACTATTGATCAATAATATCTTTATAAGGTAAGTCAATTGGATCAAATGCAATAAGGTTGGAATTGGTTTGGGGATATTTCATGATATATATAAAATAGGCAGGCTCAATATCACTTTGAACTTGAGTTTCATGTGATATCTCATATACAATGTCCATGTAAACAATAGATTGCTTTAGGATATCAATTAGTGAAATTTTATTAGATTTTTTACTTAATTGGTCTTGTTGGCATGCAGATACTGAATCTATATAATTTCAATAGGAATTATTAAGAGATCAAATGTTGTCTCTGTTTTAACACTCTCTCATTATGTCCATAGATTTGCTTAATTTTTTTAATAATACATGTAATATATAAAACCATAGAAACTATAAGGTATTGGGAAATGAAATAATTTGTATATGTGTCCATAGAAAACATGATTGTAGGATTTATTAATTAGGAATCAGTAACAAGAAAATAAATCTATAAACCCTAGTTAACCTAGTGTTTGATGTTGAAAGATTAGGTTCACCAAATGTTTAATCCTAATTTATATCAAGTGATCCTAATTGGGTAGATAGGGTTAAGGATATAAAAATGATAGGTAAAAATGATGACTATAATATCTATAGTAAGGCAATTAATGTGCTAAACTAAGATATACTATATAAAACTAAGATAAGCTATTAATGTAAAGTAGAACTATGATAGAAATAGAAGTGACATAAAAGAGTGTAATTAGATGACAATGACTATTTTAGATAATTTAGAATTATATATAATCTAAATTTATATATATATATATATATATATATATATCAATAATACACTTACATTATTATAAATTTTATAATATTTAATTCTCTTAAATCTAATAAATGGGGAATAGATATAAATTATTACCATAATCTTCATGTGCAACTTGTGTAGAACTCAAAACTATTCATTTTCAAAGATTATCTCCCATCCAATTTAGAGACATAATTCCAGATTATTTGAAATAGACTTTTGACCTTATAGTTATAAAATAGTGTTAGATATGGTACACATAGAAAGTAGGTAAGAAGATAGTTCTAGATCAATCATCAGATTCTTGATTTGGTGCATTTGAAACTCTAGACACTTACATCATCTTGGGATAGTTGTATCGATGCTATTGTATAGGTTAGATTATAATTTATTATACATAATAACTAGTTAAATATAATATTACCATCTAGATGATTTTGGGTTTGGATTCTCCTTTCATTTAATGTATTTAGATCTAGGTCATGGAATATTACTACTGGTCAAATGGAAAAACCCTAACTTTCATTCTTAAATGTAACCATCAAGAAAAATTTATTAGTGGGAAAATGATGTCGAGCTAACCCAAAATCACCCATATTTTAGAAGGAACTATTTACATAGCCAATAATCCTGAAGAAGGCCTCAAACTCATGTATTTATTACCTACATGTTGGCTTATGTGTGAATCATGCAATGTCTCTAAAAGAAGTATAATTGTGACCTAGCTTATAAATTATAAAATATGACCTTATGGTTATTCCTTTATTACTTAACACTTGTACCTAGGTTATTTCTTTGAATGATGTCATAATAAGGAATAATAGGAAAGTTTTTTTAATTTGAGTGTTTCTTGAATGCTTATTTTATTTTAATTTTTAGGTAAGGTATGAATGAGGGTTGATATTGTATTTATATAAATCTTATCAAGATATAAATCTCATTAAAGTAATTATACCAATAATTTTAATACATTTAATTTTAAAATTGAATGACTTTATGGCATTAAACACTTAAATGAGGGTAGGAAAATAGTGTTGAAACTATTATCTATCCTAAACATTAGTGTCAAGTTAAAAATAGAATAGTCATAGGCTCAAAACTGACATAGTTATAAGATACGTAGATTTTAATACTTATATAGAAGATATATGTATTTTATCAATTAATTTATGGGAAAAATATTTGTATGATTATGATTTTATGTCTTTAAAATCACTAACTTTGATGCATAATTAGGAAATTTCATGATGATGAGTGATAGTCAGTAATTCAAAATACATAGAATCAAAATCGTACACAAAATTTTGACCAAAAATCAATTGCTTATTCATAGAATGTCATAACAAACAATACCATATATGTATGTCTTTTTCATTGATATAAAATTTATTGAAACTAAGTGATAGGCCAAGGGGCACAAGATAAAGTAGATGTGAGGCTTGTGAAAGAAAGGCATCTACAGAAAAATGACGAACAACCAGGGTCTAATTTTTTCAAGTTTACAATACTGAGGTGATACATAATAAAAAATTTTGATCTACATATGGATTGAGTATATTAATATACTTATGATGAGAATATTTGATATGAAAGTGGTATAATTCAATGACATGGTAATAAGATTCAACTGAAAAGTGAGACAACTCAAACAACACCCATATTTATATTAATGCATTGCTTAATGATATAGCATGTAAATTAATCTTGTTTGGATGTAAAAACATAACATTGAAGATATCAAGTCTTGATGTACAAAAATTCACATGTTGAGCAAAACAATAAATAGTCATAAATGTGATTAGTTAGAAGTGTGTGAAAAATTATACCATTCCCATAAAAATAAAAGTGAAATTAAGGATAAAATAATGTATAAAAATGAGAAAAGGAAAATAAATTGGGTAGGTATTGAGAAAAGGAAATAAATAAATTATTTTAGTCTTCAATGGAATTAATTGTGGATATTAACCCTAATTCTAATAATGGAAATAAAAAAAATGACGATGATATAAACACACTTATGAACATAAAATTGAGAATAAATGATTTAAACAGATGAAAAAAAATGACTAAAAATAATATTAATTGTTATAATAAAGGAAAATAATTAGTTAAAATTTTCTATCTGCTTGATCATGTTAACTGACATAACATAAAAATAGTAAAACATGAAAAAACCTAGAAACTACCAAGAAGCTAGATCTAAGATTGTGTAGGGACATCAAATCTAAGTAAGGAAATGAAATATTATAAATATTAACCCTATGGAATGATTTTATCCTTTAATTATAAAAAATAAATTTAGGGACTATCACATACAACAACTATAAATAGGTCAGTGTGCATTGATTTTGACTTCATAAGTGTGAAGAACACTTGAAAATAGATTAATCAATTTGTAAACTCTAATAAGTAAGGAAATGTTTGAAAAACCTAAAAATAATAAAATGAGGACTGTATATGAGTTGAGCAAACCCAAATCACCCCCAAGATAGTTTAATGTTGCCTACATATCCAATACTCTAGGGAGAGAATTGAAGCCTAATCTAGTTCTCCCACTTAGAGTGATTAATGAAATTGTTATCATTTAGATATATGAATTCATTTATAATTAACTAAAATAATTGATCATTATTTGTTTAAAATTAAATAAAATAATATTTTGACTTGGATAAGAACTTCTTATGATGTTTAGAACATTTTTTGGGAAGAACATTGATCATTTTCTCATTGTGTACTTGTATAAATAATCCTCTATATTGAAATCACCAAGTGAATTAATAAGTGAATTGAGCATGAAATTATAACAATTAAAATGGGATAACCACATGTTAGGAATCCCAAAAACATGGAAGACAAACTAATGGAGGGATTAATTTGAATATCATACCATTGGCATGAGACAGACATATTTATTGATTACATAAAAGTACATTTACAATATTTGAACTTATTTGGCATTGTTTTACTCAATGGAAAATTTTTAGGTTTTGGATCTAAGTTACGAAATATATATGCATAATAGTGGTTTTAGTAAGCATAACATTTTGATATGTGATAAATGATGGTATGAACATATCAAATATGTACTCTCTTGTGCTTAGGTTAGGGAGAAGTGTAAACAAAGGTATTAATAAATGGAGAAAGTTAATTAAAAATTTAAATAATTTAACTGAGCAATATCAAGTATTCATGACCATTTTTATGTTCCTATATATTCCTCACTTTTGTTTGGAAATGAAACTATTGGATTTAAGGAAAGCCCTAGTGTGTAAGACACACATTTTATCCAAGATATGATGTAGTCTTGAATACATTTCCTAATGAAGATAAGTCAAACCACATGAAATAATGTCATCATTAATTATCATACACAATCAAAAGATAAATAACTTGTGAATGTTTTTTAATTTTTTCCAAAATAAAGTACATTAGCACTAGTTATTTTTGTGATGAGCATAAACTTGAAATGTAGTCCCAAACACAAAAAATAATAATAATAAACTCAATTTCATACCAAATAATTCCATAAAATATGCATATATTAAAAACAAACCTTATGTAGGCACTCGAACTAAATATTTATAGAATTTCCTTCTTGTACATTTCACACATACCCATTAGGGATCTATCTTTTAGTGATGGACCTTCTCACTATCAAAAGTCTTGAATTCACCTTCATATTTATCTAATTTTTTAAGTTATAGTTTGACCCCTATTATCATGATCACCCAAATTTCATGTATTATATAGAAATCTCAAAACCTAATATACATCCTTCACTATCATTTCTAGATCAAGTCAAATATTTTCTATCTTTCCAGAGAATATGAGCCAAAGAGGGACACTAGTATTGATACTAGTGTTTGTATTCTTATATATTTTATTATACTCAAAATTCATCCAAATTTCAAGTTATTATAAACCTATGGGTTAGTCTATTCATATTATTTATTTGTCTTATTGAACCCTATCATAAGATATTTTAAAAATGTGTGTTATTGATACAAGTCTAAATCCTACCATTATATATCTATAAAATAACAAGAAATCACCTAATAAGGCTCATTTAATAAATAATACAACTGAGTTATTCAACCCTATTCATCCATTTTTCCTTATCAATCATATGAGTCATAATTAAAGTCTAAAACATCCCAATAAAAACCCATCAGTGGTATTTTTAAATTTATTAACTATATCATTACATGCATTTATAAAAGATCTTATTACACTATTGTTCATACGCACTCCTATACAAAGGAAAAATAGATAAGCCTGAGACACTCCTTAGATTAGTGGTTATATAGGCAATGCTCATCGACATATGATTATTTGAGATTATCTCCACACCATGGGCCAACATACATATTTTTGACAAAATACATCCCAAGGGTGAATAAGAGTTAAAAATAATGGTTTGATCCATAATTAGATACGTATAAAATATATTCCTAATTTGAATAAATCATCATAAAGGAGATAAAAAAACCTATTACAATTAAGTTGGTCAGAACATAATCCAACACATATTACATACTTGACATTAGTGTCGTTGAACAAAAAATATTATCGAAGGTTTTGTTGGAAGAACTAGAAACATCATTTATGTAATATGAAAATTGTCTCATAATCATAATGTTGTACACTTGTGCCTTTGTGTAAGTAAAATCTACCTACACATTACAAATCTAGTTAAATCTCATTTCTCCTTATTATTTCAATCAATATAACATACTTCAAATTTCTTAAATTCTATATGTAGTACATCTCAATATTTTAATTTAGGATATTCATTTATCTAAGTTTTAAATTAGTTGTCCTAATTTAGAATATTTTAATTTACCCCTATATATAGGATATTATACCCCCTTCACCATTCAAATTATATTTACAAAAAGATTTAAAGATTTTATAAACTTGAACATTGTGTATTTTCGTGTACATCCTAGATTTATTTATAATTTTATGGTTTTTTAGGTTTTTTCATTTTTGTGATCTAGAGATCTAGGTTTTTCAATTTATTTTTTGAATTGTATTAAAATTTATCAAATATGCTGAATCAAAACAATCATCAAATTTAAATGATATATAAATAAGCCTTAGTTAGCCATTTAAATACAAATAAAAAATTGATTAATGCATTGTTACATGTTACCTGAGAATACAATAATATGCAAGAATACAATAATATACATGATAAAGCTAGTGCATAGACATAAAATAATGGTGAACCCTTATATGGGCCAACTATTGTCACATCCTCCATGGGAATAATTAATACTTATCTTCAATTACGAGTTTCAATGCCTACATCAACACTAGTGGTGTTTTCATTCCATTTAGTGCCTTTTTGAATCTAGAATCTTAATCACAATAGGTCTACAGTGAAAAATATTTTCCAAGTTTAAAAAAATTTGGAAGCTAAGGTTACCAAGATAAAAAAATTTAATTGTAATAGGCTCATTCTAATGATTCAAAATAAGTATAATGTAATCCTATATCACCTTAAATATATTTGTAACTTTTACAAACGAGTTATGTTACATCCAAATTCATGTTCTTTGATGATAAAGGAGATAGTATATAACATCTATGATATTTTAATGCATCATGGCTTGATTATTCTTAAAATTATAAACTTTTATTATAGTTATTTCCAAGAATCCTAAAGGACTATGATTTAATAAGGTTCTATAAATTACTAGTCAATTTAGTAAAGGCATTAAAACCTTTAGGAGATTAGTTTTTAGCATAATATACATTAAAATATGTTTAAATATGCAATATGCATAAATTTAAAGATCAAACATCAAACAAACCAACCTATAAATAAATATCTCTTGAGGTATAAAATAATGTTGTCCAAAATTATAAATATAATGGTAAATAAAGATATTCAAGACATATTTAAGAAAAAATTGATTTCCCCATTATATGAGTCTATTGCTCTCAATAAAATCAAATATTTTGATGACTTATGCCATATTATTTTATGTCAATAAATGACACTTATTTCTTTGAACATGATTATGTAGCAAAAAAAATCAATGCATATTCTAACAAGTTTCATATCAAACCAAGATAGAAGATGAAACCTAAAGAATCCAAAAAGGAAAAAAACAAAATGGTTAATAAAATGTCACAAATTCCTAATCTCCTCATCTTATCCAATGAATATAAGACACAATTTAAACAATTATCGAAATCTCCAAGTTCACTATTTAAGAAGGTTGTGGGGTGTCATCTCATATCTATCCTTTCTCCTATATAGGTTCATATGAGTCAACATATACTAAAGGGATATGATGCTAATTCATATTTCTACTATCACCAAGAAAATATGATTATACAAATAAATGGTATACATTAAAACATAATATCCAAGACCTCATTGATAACCAAAAAATTAACTATGATGATAATCCAAAGGATATAGGTATGTCTTTGTTCTCGATATAAAATTTATTAAAACTAAGAGATAGGCCAAGGGGCACAAGATTGAGTAGATGTGAGGCTTGTGAAAGTAAGGCATCTATAATAAAATGAGGAATAAATAAGGTCTATGTTTTTCAATTTTAGAATACTAAGGTGATACATAATCAAAAAATTTCGTCTACATATTTATTTATTATATTAATATACTTATGATGAGAATATTTGGTATGAAAGTGGTATAATTCAATGACATGGTAATAAGATTCAACTGAAAAGTGAGTCAACTCTTAACAACAACCATATTTAATTATAAATGCATTGTTTAATAATATAGCATGTAAATTGATCCCATTTGGATGTAAACACATAAAGTTATAGATATCAAGTCTCGATGTACAAAAATTTACATGTTGAGTAAAACAATAAATAGTCACAAATGTGATTAGTTAGAAGCGTGTGAAGAATTATACCATTCACATAAAAATAAAAGTGAAATTAAGGATAAAATAATGTATAAAAATGGGAAAAGGAAAATAAGTTGGGTATGTATTGAAAAATGGAAATCAATACATTTTTTTAATCTTGAATGGAATTAATTGTGGAGATTTAACCCTAATTGTAATGAAGGAAATAAAAAAATGAAGGTGATATAAACACACTTATGAACATCGAATTGAAAGTAAATGATTGGAATAGATGAAAATAAATGACTAAAAATTATATTAATTATTAAAATGAAGGAAAATAATTTGTTAAATTTTTCCATCCGCTTGATTGTGTTAAATGACATAATGTAAAAATAATAAAACATGAACAAACATAAAACCTACCAAGAACCTAGATCTAAGGTTGCATATGGACATGAAAGATAAGTAAGGAATGAAATATTATAAATATTAACCCTGTAAAATTATTTTGTCCTTTTATTTTAAAAAGTAAATTTAGGGACTGTCATGTACAACAACTATAAATAGGTCAGTGTGCATTGATTTTGACTTCATAAGTATGAAGAACACTTGTAAATAGATTCATCAGTTTATAAAGTATAATAAGTAATTAAATGTTTGAAAAAAATAAAATTAATAAAATGAGGATTGTAGATGAGTTGAGCTAACCCAAATCAGCCCTACAATAATTTAATGTTGCCTACATATCCAATACTCTAAGGAGAGAATTGAAGTCTAATGTCGTTCTCCCCCTTAGAGTTATTTATGAAATTTTTATCATTTAGATATATGAATGAATTTAGAATCAACTAAAATAATTAATCATGATTTATTTAAAATTAATTAAAATAATATTTTGACTTGGCTAAGAACTTTTGATGATGTTTAGAATATTTTTGGGAAGAACATTGATCATTTTATCATTGTGTACTTGTATAAATAATCTTCTATATTGAAATTACCAAGTGAAATAATAAGTTAATTAAGTGTGACATTATAAAGATTAAAATGGAATAACCACATGTTAGGAATCCTATAAACATGAAAGACAAACTAATGGAGGTATTAATTTGAATATCATACCATTGGCAGGGGATGGACATATTTATTGATTACAGATAAATACATTTACAATAATTGAACTTATTTGGAATTGTTTTCCCCAATGGAAAAGTTTTAGGGTTTAGATCTAATTTATGATATATATGTGCATAATAGTGGTTTTAGTAAGTAGAACATTTTGATATGTGACAAATGATTGTATTAACATAACAAATATGTACTCTCTTGTGCTTAGGATAGGGAGAAGTGTAAACATAGGTATTAATAAACTAAAATGTTTAATTAAAGATATAAATAATTAAACTTAACATTATCAAGTATTCATGCCCATTTTTGTGTTGTTATATTTGTTTGGAAATGAAACTACTAGATTTAAGGAAAGCCCTAGTGTGTAAGACACACATTTTATCTAAGATATGATGTAGTCATGAATACATTTCCTAATGAAGATGAGTCAATCCACAGGAATAGAGGTCATCATTAATTCTCATACATAATCAAAATATAAATAACTTGTGAATGTTTTAATTTTTTTTCCAAAATTAAGTACACTTGCATTAGTTTTTTTAGTGATGAGCAAAAACTTCAAATGTAGTCCCAAAAAGATAATAATAATAATAATAATCAAAATTTCATACCAAATTATTCCCTAAAATATGCATATATTAGAAAAAAACTTAATGTAAATAGTAAAATTAAATATTTATAGAATTTAATTCTTGTATATTTCAAACATACCCATTAGGGATCTATCTTTTAGTGATGGACCTTCTCGCTATCAAAAGTCTTGAATTCATGATCTCATTTATGTAATTTTCATTTATCTCATTTATTCATAAATTAAAAAAAAATCTTATGTAGGCACTAAAACTAAATATTTATAGAACTTCATTCTTGTACATTTCACACATATCCATTAGGGTTCAATATTTTAGTGATCGACCTTCTCATTATCAAAAGTCTTGAATTCACCATCACATTTATCTAATTTTTTAAGTTATAGTTTGACCCTTATTATCATGATCACCAAAATTCCATGTATTATATGGAAATCTCAGAACCTAATATACATCCTTCACTATCAATTCTAGATCAAGTCAAATATTTTCTATATTTCTAGACAATATGAGCCAAAGAGGGACACTGACACTGACACTAGGATCTATATTCTTATCTATTATCTAATACTCAAAATTCATCCAAATTGTATATTATTATAAACCTATGGGTTAGTATATTCATCTTATTTATTTTTCTTATTTAACCCTATCTTAAGATATTTTTAAAAGGTGTGTTATTAATACAAGTCTAAATCTTACCATTATATATCTATAAAATAACAATCAAGCACCTACAGAGGATCATTTAATAAAAAACACAACTAAGTTATTCCACCCTATTCATCCATGTTTCCTTATCAATAATATGAGTCATAAATAAAGTCTAAAACATCCAAATAAAAAACCATCAGTGGTATTTTTAAATTTATTAACTATATCATTACATGCATCTATAAAAGATCATATTAGACCATTGTTCACATGCACTCCTATATAGAGGAAAACTAGATAAGCCTAAGACACTCCTTAGAGTAGTGGTTATATAGGCAATGCTCATTGACATAAGATTATTTGAGTTTATCTCCAAACCATGAGCCAACTAACATATTTTTGACAAAACACATCCCAAGGTTGAAGAAAAGTTAAAATATAGGGTTTGATCCATAATTAGACACATATAAAATATGTTAATAATTTTAATACATCATCATAAAGGAGATAAAAAAATGTATTACAATTAAGTTGGTTAGAACATAATCCAACACATACTACATACTTGACATTAGTGTCATTGAAAAAAAAATTATCGACGGTTGTGTTGAAAGATTTGGAAACATCATCTATGTAATATGAAAATTGTCTCATAATCATAATATTGCATACTTGTGCCTTTGTGTAAGTAAAATTTACCGACACATTATAAATCTAGTTAACTCTCATTTCTCCTTATTATTTCAATCAATAGAACATATTTTAAATTTGGTACTTTTTATATGTAGTAAATCTCAATATTTTAATTTAGGATAATCATTTATCTAAGTTTTAAATTAGTTGTCCTACTTTAGAATATTTTTATTTACCCCTATATATATGATATTATACCCCATTCACCCATCAACTGATATTTCCAAAATGATTTAAACATTTTATAAACCTGAACATTATGTATTTTCATGTAGATCTTAGATTTATTTATAATTTTATGGTTTTATAGGTTTTTTATTTTTTGTAATATATAGATCTAAGTTTTTCAGTTTATGTTTTGAATTGTATTGAAATTTATCAAATATGGGAAATTGAAATAATCATCAAATTTAAATGATATATAAATAAGCCTTATTCATGTATTTAATTGCAAATAAAAAATTGACTAATGCATTGTTAAATTTTACCCAAGAATAAAATAATATACATGCTAAAGCTGGTGCATACACATAAAATAATGGTGAACCCTTATATGGGCCAACTATTGTCACATCCTCCATGCGAATAATTAATACTTATCTTCGATTACTATTTTCAATGCCTACATCAACACTAGTGGTGTTTTCATTCCATTTACTACCTTCTCGAATCTCAAATCTTAATCGCAATAGGTCTACAGTGAAAATTCTTCTCCAATTTATAAGAAATTTGGAAGCTAAGGTTACCAACATAAAAAAACTTATTTTAAATATGCTCATGCTAATGATTTAAAATAAGTATAATGTAATCCTATAGTACCTTAAATATATATGTAACTTTTATAAACTAGTTTTTTTGCATCCAAGTTCATGTTCTATGAGGATTAAGGAGATCCTAAATAAAATCTATGATATTTTAATGCATCATGCATTAATTATGCTTAAAATTATAAACTTTTATTATAGTTATTTCCAAGAATCCAAAAGGACTATGATTTTATAAGGTTATATGAATTACTAGTCAATTTAGTAAAGGCCTTAAAATGTTTAGGAGATTAGTTTATAGAACAATATACATTAAAATCAGTTGAAATATGCCATATGCATAAATTTAAAGATCAAACATCAAACAAATGAAACTATAAATAAATATCTCATGAGGTATAAAATAATGTTGTCCAAAATTATAAATACAATGGTAAATAAAGATATTCAAGACATATTCAAGAAAAAATTGATTGCCCCATCATATGAGTCTATTGTTTTAAATAAAATCAAATATTTGTATGACTTATACCATATTATTCAATTTCAATAAATGAAACATATTTCCTTGAACATTATTATGTAGTAAAAAGAATCACTACATATTCTAACAAGTTTCATATCAAACCAAGATAGAAGATGAAACCTAAAGAATCTAAAAAGGAAACAACCAAAATGGTTAATAGAGTGTCATAAATTATTAATCTCCTCATCTTATGTAATGAATCTAAGAGCTAATTTAAAAAATTATCCAAATCTCTAGGTTTGCTATTTAATAAGGTTGTTCGGTGTCATCTTATATCTATCCTTCCTCCTATATAGGTTCATATGAGTCAACCTCTACTAATGGGATATGATGTTAATGCATATTGTGACTATGACCAAGGAAATATGATTATACAAATAAATGGTATACATTAAAACACAATATCCAAGACCTTATTGATAACCAATAGATTAAATATGATGATCCTTCAAAGGATATATGTTTAAAACTTGATGCCCATCAAAATCAAAAGATATTTAAAAATCCACTCCAAAATAATTTTAATAAATACCATGGAGTGAAAATGTTATATCATGAACATCGTACACTACCACATTATGGTTACCCACTAGATGGGATTAGTTTACGTTATACACACACATCACCTATTATTACTTATAGACCTTCTATTTTATTTTATCACATTAAAATTTTAGATGATGACTCAAATATACAATCATTATTTATTCAAACATAACTTGATCATTAGGCTATACATGTCACTATGACTAACAATGGTTTTTGTTATAATGTATGTACCCTGATGTTAATTAAGCATATGGTATATAGACATTATGATTTATACCCTCTAACGAAAATAGTTAGATAATTTAATGGGCCATCAATAAACATTATTGTTGAGATTGACATAAATTTATAGGTTGGTTTGAAACATATGGTTATTACCTTATTGGTTATAACATACATGGGATTATTTTATATGTCATTAGGATGACCTTAGATACATAAACCATGTGTATTACCTTTCATAGTACATGGGTTTATTAAACACATTAACACCAATATGGTATTTACAGTTTATAGAATTTCATTTCAATAAACATTTGAAAAAGATAAGTCTATTACTAGACAAATAATTATAAAACTAACTATGATTAATCATCTATGAAATGGTAAACACGAACAACCTATTTTCCTAGGTATCCCATACTTGAGATACCTTTTCACTAGACATATATAGTCAATTCCATGGATTCCTCATATACATATACAAGGTCTATGAAATTACTAAGAACAAATAGAAATGTTAAAATTAAGTCTATAATTATGAAACCACATATTGCTAAATAATACGATACATGAACCTCTAATCCTTTTATTACTTATTCACAGCCATAGAGTCCTATGACACATATTAATAATACCACCAATTGTAACATTCCATGTTCAACACACATACATAATATTTGGAAGTATAAGTAAATTTATGTATTTTATTCTATGTTTGGAGATACCTATGATCATCGCTAATATGGGTTCATATGTTAAAATATTATTTTTCAAACATTCTAAAAATACAAAAATGTAACACACTCTAGAAATCTAACAACATATATAATTTTAGAAAACATAAATAATGTTCAAATAATTAAAAAATATTAAAATATCTATCATACACATATTTACTGTATCCTTGGCACATGTGTTATTTTATTTATGCTAGTATATCATATATCATTTCCTTTCTATATACGTGTATGTTTCACACGTACTTGATTGTGATACATGTATACATAGATATAAGATATATGTAGATATAAATGTTGGACCTATCTTTTTTATGCATTACCGACCATTTTGGTCAAATATAAATCCTTGATCATGATTTCTATAGGTTTTATTATTTATTATCATTTCTCCATTATCATGTTGATCTTATATAATAATACTTATACATATTTATATCCATGCTTACATATTTTGTTTTATACTTGATATGTTATTATATATGACTTTTTTTTCTAACACATATATGTAGGAAATTGAATGATATGATTGTAATGGTTGTTTATACATTAGTTTTTCATATTATCATTTCCTTCAGTGTATTTTTCTATTTCTATTGTCTCTACTTTTGAACATTTGAATATGTCATTCTATGTTGATTTTACATTTAAATATATGTCATTTCCTTTTGATAGTGTGTAATTTTAGCATGCCCCTTGTATGAGTTATAATTATAACATATTTTGATTTATATTTAGTGCTCTTTTGTGTGTGCTTGATTCTTTGTTGATATTATATTTTTACATTTTATATGTTTCAATGATAAATATCATGAATATCAAGGCCCTAAGTGATCAGATAGTATGATATTCATTAATATATCTAATTATACACGTTATTAATATATGATACATGATTCATATAAATATTATATATTTATCTTACCATTTTAATTAAATATTACAACCTAATTATATTTCCCCGTTTGAAAGGTGGGGCATATGATTGGGGGCATGTCATAAAAAACATGACCACACAAGTCACACATTTTCCATATTTTAATGGGGGCATGTCATAAATATATAACCTCAATACATATTTATTTATTAGTATCTCCATGTTTTAGTTTCAACATTTCATCGACACATGACTTCTACACATTCATAATCTCCAATACAATCACATGATTCATATATAAACTTGGGTAAGAATATTATATATTGAGCAAAATTTTATTATATTTGAAATATATTTCTTCATATTTTTAATGAATATACTTCAGTTTGAGATACATTAGACGTGCATATGCCATGGTAGTGCATAAATTTTTTTAAATTTATGAATTATATATCGAACTTATCATTACCACAAAGAACCATTTTACACTGAGAGGTACTATTATCAAACATTTTCTATCTAAGCAGATGGTTCTATTTATAGGCTAAATTGACTAAATAATTGAACATCACTAAATTTATATGATGATTTATATCTCACCCTCATTGTATTATATATTCAAACTTGAGTTGTGTGATTGAGTTTTAGTGATATCAATGGTTGTGTCTCATCTCATCTTTGCACAGTAATTTTTGTATAACACCTTCCAATCTTCATCTTGAAATATCCAAGGTTCAAATATAATCCTCTCTCAAATCCAATAATTCATAATTAATCATATTTACCAAGTCAAAATACTAGGGGAAAACATGTTTTCATTGACACATAGGTTACTCCTTACTTTCTCTCTTTCATTTCAACAATTTAAATTATTTTAAATATCATATTATATAGACTAATTTTGACTATAAAATTTTCTTGGTTACATATCATACTCTATAAAAATACCAAAATTGGGTTCAAATTAAAGGCAAGGTTTATTATACACACCTAGGTGCACATTTATTTCCATTAAACATATAATTTCATCTTTATGCATTAATATATTAATGGGAAGGGGTTGGGGGGTTTGGGGGGGGGGGGGGGGGAAGAGGTGGTGGGAAGCAGATACTTAAGAATAATATTTATAACATATCAATCTTGTATATTTAAAAAATACCAATAATACTATACCTTTCAATTATATACATTCTCACTAGTGAAAGGCTCACATTCTCCTTGTGGGGTAGTGGCTACTGGTAAGGAGTTTCCTTTTTCTACGTATTCTATTAGTGATGTTCTTTGGTTAAGACCTATTATTTATATTAGTGATAAATATATTTTTATTAATGGGAGTGAATTGAAATAGGATTATGTTAAAACTATTGATGAGTTTTTTAGTGAGTTTGATTTGAAACTTCAAAAAAATATTGAGAAAGGGAACACTCAAGATATTTAGGAATTACTAAATTATGTTAAACAATTGAACAAGAAATAACTACAAGAAAATTTTGAACACATTCCCCTACCCATGGATTATAATTAAAAGGCTATCTGGGACCTGTTGTGATTTTGGGGATGATGGATTGTAGTGTGATGATGATAAAAAATATGGTTATTTAAATTTTGGTTGTCTTATTTTAGGATGGTAATTTTTTTATTATTGTTTATTTTATTTTGGTACCACTATTCTATGGAATTTTCATATTGTAATAACATTCATATGTCTCATGTTGGTTTTCATAATTTATCTTTCAGCCTTCAAGGATGATTTTGGCAGGTTTGCATATTCAAATTTATAGACCTTTGTTAGCATTATTACAATTAAAAAAAAAATAATTAAAAATAATTATAGAATAAAAGGATAAATAGATCCACCTTTTTTTTAAACACACATTATATTTGGCACAGGATCTAACATTTTATCTTTCTCCATGTAAACCATATATATATAATTTAGATATGAATTTGAATATATGTATGAAATATTATGTCAAATATATACATGAAACATTAAAGTCAAGGAAGGAATTCACACATTAGTAGGAGAACAATATTTCTTTTTGAATCATTTAAATGCTAGTGGTGATGAATCCCAAATGCATGGTGTTATGGGGATATTATTACCTCAAGATGAATTACAATGTTTAAATGCATGGGTTTGAAAGATAAATGATCCAAGAAATACATATAAGGAATAATACATAGGTCATTTCCTATCACAAAAAATGAATTACATAAATTAGTAATTTAAGTGATCCTAAAACTAAAAATGGAAGGAATGAATCCCCATATTAGGCTCATATGTAAATGTCAAAAAATGTTTTTGTAGTGGTACCAACATGAAAATATGAAATCCATAAATTTTGGTTGCATGAGTAATATTTATACCTCAAAATATATTCAAAATGTATCAATATGAAATAAAATGCCTCTAATATGTGTTTTATTCAACCAAAATATGATAATGTGTCCCTAGATTTCATAATTTGATTCAATTTGATAAATATATAATATGTGTAATGCCACACATATGTCATTCATATGTGGGAAATACAACTGAATTGTATCCATGTTCATTACATATCACCCAATTTTTTTTTCATTATGTATACATATGTCACATAATATGAACCAAATGAATCACACAATATGCCTTAAACTATATAAAAATTATCCTGTATGAAGTTATAATCTAGATGGAAAGCCCACTATGCCCCAATTTTGAGATAAGGATTATGACCTACTAATTACTCATTATACAATAAAATCGTTAGTAACATCATGTTGTGTATAATTATATAAATGTGTACTTAATTTGCTAACATGTGAATAATGTTTTATCATAGTATTAATAAATTGGCAATGCCTAATTGAAATAGGTATCCTAGGGAGTAAAAGTTTCATGTAATGATAGCTATATAAATTATGCATGTAGTAGTAATTGTCACATATATAATCAATGAAAATAAAACCTAAAAATATATTATGTATAATATAGATCATGGAACCAAATAAAGAAAAAACATGTGACATATGGATAATGTCAAAAAAATCTCCATATATAATATTAAGTGTATCATGTCATAAGTAGACAATTTCATAGACATGATACACACAATAAAGAACATGTAAAAGCATTCAATGTCACATAGGGTAAGACCCAAATATAGTGGAAAGTAAAATGTCAAATAAGGAAAGAGGTATAATTAATGAACTATAAAATTTCACACAAGGAAAAGGTATAAAATTAAACTAAATACATAAATAGAGAAAATAAAGGAGTAAAAAGTTATGGAAGAAAGAAAGGGAATAAAGAAAGAGTTATGTAATAAACAAGTCAATAAATACAAAGTAATAAATTATGACAAGGGACAAAGAAAGAATGATGCATTAAATTAAACAATCATAAAAAAAATACCATATACTAAGGAAATATAGAAACAAAACATAATATATTATTAACCTAGATTAAATGAAATAAAAATAATGAATCATAGAATCATTCAAACTAATCTACATCATTAATCTATGTAAAAGTCACAACATGACACTGGAACATGCCTTTAATATGTATTACTTTAAAAAAATAAACAACATTAATACATATGTACGAAATATATGTAGCTTAGCTTGATAAATGGAAATGTCATATAAGGATATAATATTTATTAATGTACCATATGGAATGAGATGCCCTTGAACATTGGCACAACCCTTGGATATTGAAAACCCCTACATTTAAGCATCCATGTATAATGTAGCATATGTATGTCTAGATTCTGACACATATATATATCATGAAATGAATGTGTTTATGCAAAATAATATGTAATATACTAGATATGTGATAATTAATATAAATAAATTTAGTAATTAGAAAAAAAAATGTTATGCGTAGATCTTTGTTTCACAAAATGTTCAATATTTTAATATTTTTAAAATATTAATTATTTATTTTTAATAAATCTAACATATTATTATAATACACTATAATTTAGTTGTGGATATTCAAAAATAGAATAATGAGATGAATCCAAAAAATTCATATCATATTTCAAAGAAACATTTACATGGAGTCTAGCACCACATAATTGTTGATGAATTAATGGAAATAAATATTCCACCACTTATATGTGAATCACAATATTTTATGTCAAAGTATATTTAGATAAGATAATGAATGCCCCAAATTATTAAGAATAAATATAATTTTAAAACTAAACATGCAGTGTATCATAGACAACTATTAGCAAGATCAATGTAGACCATAATTATTATATATAGTCAATATACAAGGATCAACAATGATTATGCATTAAAGAATGTGTATTGGGTTGAGGCCATTTTGAATAATGTACCATCATAGGATAGATTTTATAAATGTATAAATAAAAATAAAGAGGAAAAGTGGAAGAGAAAAGTGAATAAATCCTATGGGCTACAATAATTATTAATAAAATATCATTTGTTCACATGTTATTTTAATCGACAAACTTTATGTATGTTTTCTTTTTTGTATTTTGTATCATTTTGATAGAATACACAAATGATGTATAATATATGTGTTAGTTCCCAAATTTATTTTAATCAATTTGTGCCCTTCCTTGAAAAGTGAGTGTCTGGAAGTCTAACTATTATCCCCTGAAAGAAATCTACAAGAAATGTTCATCTAGAACAAAATATTGTTTTTAACATTACTTTGTGCAAACCCCATAAAATTTTATTTCACCAATTATTAAATTTTTTTGTGTTTTTAAGTATGTTTTGACTTTAGGTTATGTGGTATAATAGAGTAATGAAGAATAAAGAAATGAATAAATATTAAAGCTACAAAGTCTAAAATTCACTTTGCAAAAGAACAAGATTTTGGGGTTTTGGGTGTAGAATGCAACATTACATCATAGCTTGTCACATGAAATTTAGAAAGTACATAATTTTTGGACAAGTGAAATAAAAAAGGAATCCATGATCATTTCAAATCCATGCTACACTTTGGGTCAAGGGTCCATGTGGAAGTCATAGGGTCATTTTACATTGCAAAATTTTAAAGGGAGATGCAAATATTTTAAGCCCATTGTAAAATCTTATGTCAAAGAAAATATGGAAGTCCACGGCTAAATTATAATAATTTTTTAAAAAGTGAATCAATTTAATGAATGAGTAGAAATATAAAAATGTTTTCAAAATTTTCATTTTTTCATAAGTATAAGCATGTTCTAAAAACCCACTAGATGTTGAATGAGTTCAAAGATGTAGAAAAATTATGTACTTTTGGAATTTTGAAAAAGTGAGGCTAGGTTCTAAAAATGTGAAGGTGACTAAAGGGTAAAAAGTTTAATGTAGTGTCTAATAGCTTATAGGATTCAATGGTGAAAACATGCACATGAATCTTGTAGTATACAAAAAATGTTGCACGTTTCATCATTGGGTTTAATGACAATCTTGAGAGAAAAAGGGAAGTAAAAGATAAGTGTTATATCTGAATGAAGATGACGTGGATGACAAGAAGCATTATGAAGTGAAGAATTTGATAATACTATTGAGGATAGCTTTAAACTTCTAATTAACCTTTGAAAAAATTAACAAACAATACTTATTGTCAATTTTTTTGATGAGGAGATTCAATCGAGAAATAAGGGTACCTTAGAGGAAGAGTTGGAATGTAGCATCCACCATTTAATGTGGTAAAATTATCTAGGCTAGTGTGTTATCAAATAAAAATATCCAAAAGGATGAAAGGAGCTTGACGTTTCTCTTCTTTAGAGTGTGTTTTGATACTATTTAATGATGCATAAGTGATAATCCTTTAGGATATTAAGGATTCAACTATCATATAAGATAAATAGATTCTAAGGAATCTACAATAACTTTCCTATGCAAACATTGTGGTTTTCCAAAATTGACTTAAGAGGTGCCATGAAATTGTCCATGATACACCTACATTACAAGAAGTAAAGAGGAAGTTTAAATGTTTGACCAAATAGATGGGGAAGGGATTGGACTAGTGAGATAATGAAGCATTATTATATTACAAACTAGGTTTGTATATGCTTTATTATAATATATAATACTATACTTTTAATGTCCAAGTCATGTGGAGGTCTGAGGTCCTAATGCAATATAACTTTTCTAAGTAAAAAAGTACAGAGATGTGGAAATATTTTGCACTTTTACATCTTTTAAAATTTGAATGATAGTTTAAAAACCTTGTAAATTAAAAATGTGTAGCTCAAGGATGAGATCCCACTGAAGATAAATGGTGTAAAATTAGATGCAGGGTGTGAAAACCTACATGAGGTAATGGTACAAATGTGTAGGTGAAAGCCACAGAAGGGTAAAAATGCACATGTAATCATTAGCTTTAGCATTGACCCTAAAAGGAAAAAAGGGAAAAGAAAAGGTTTGTGAGCTAAAGAATGTCATGGATTCAGATTTTGCAAATCCAGTTCATGGCATCTACTTATCAAATGAAGTGTAGGTTATTAAGGTAACATATTTTGGTCACTACCTAAAGCATTGAATTCTCTTAAAAGGAGTATGAGGCTAAATAATAGAGTCATTAAAGGAATTATCGGCTCACCAAAATACATCAATAAGGTAAAGGAACCAAAAAAAAAGATGACAAAGTGCATGGAGGTGAGTTTAGTGATGCAAACATGCCTATGACTATAGTATGTGATGATGACCTTAGTTTGATATAATGAAGAGGAAGGCAGCCATCATGGAGGCTCCTTTTAAAAATAATTAGCTAGATTGTAACAATTTCATAATCTTTATTCTTCCCTACATTCTTTCATTCATTATTCTTATAAGGGAAAATGGTAACTAGATCATCAATTAGCCTTTCATCCTATGTTTGGGTGGACAACTGATTAGTTGAAAAATAGGGAAAAATAGTTGCACATAAAGACAAATTTTATTTCCACTCAGGAAAAATATTCTCTGATGAACATAACTATATCAATATCATCATGACATGCATAACCAAGTTACTGAAATCACTACCTTATAGATCATGAGAGTCTCCATGCATATGCAAAGACAATTTTTTGATGGATAATCTTTTAAGAATATTCTAGGTGAGAAAATTTTGTATAAGTAAATATGAGGTATCTTCTTTACAGAGGTTTTTTTATTTTTATGGATTTCCTGCTATGCATTTTTTTCTATTGATAAGGTGATTTATTCATACAGTCATTCACAAACTCTGAGAACATTCATGTATGTCTCCCTTATTTTAGATAAAATAAACTATGATTTTTTCCATGTCTACATTATGAACATTGATGTATGTTGATTTACTTTCAAGTTAATGGAAACCATTTGTGATTTCAAATATTTCTTATCAATGAAGTGAAATAACACATTTTTCATGCATTATTGATTGGGTAGTGGTTTTTATGTCTCTTAGTTATAGTCATTCTAAGCATGAGCTTTAATTATAAAATCCTTTATGCATTTCAATTTGAGAATGTCATATTGATAATATTTTAAGGATATGCTATATTTATATAGTTGACAATAGAAGCTAATTTAGGATTTGCTTGTAGTGTATGATTTGAAGTTTTCAATGGTCATTTGAATGTTTGCATTGGATTGGTATCAATGAATGAAAATAATTTATGATAGTTTTATTTATGTTGTTTATTGGTCTTTTACATCCTATAATAAATGATAATATGGTGGTTTAAGGAATTACTAGTGCTTAAATCCACCAAAACTTGTTAAAATATACTTAACTCATTATACATATCCCACCCTTGCAAGTAACACATGGCGAAGATTCTAAGTATTATTTTCTTAGAAATGCGTAAATGTTGTATATATGGAATGTGTCTATGATTGATATTTAAATATTAGCATTTTAATTTTCCATTTGGATCTTAGTTGTCTATAAATTCTTTAAAATTAATATTACAATCACATTCTATACGTCTTTAGTAGCTTGTGCTTGATTGCAAAGCATTTTCTCAGTCTGTATTAAAACTCTTCCCAATAGGACTATTTAAGTTTGGTTATTCTTTGATAGATATCTATGTATGCCAATAATTCCCTAGAGATTGAACTTTAGTATCTATCCTTGTGACCAAGATACCCTATAGGTTCTCTCAACTTGGTTCACAAAGAGCCATAAGTAGAAGTAAAATAACCATACCCTTTGTTGGTGTCTCTTAGTCATTATCTATGTTCAGTCTATCCAAGTATTAAATCCTTCACTAGTTATAATAAAATAACTAAGGCCTATCATTTTTATTTTCCATATTTTGAAATATGCAAAGATAAATTCTAGAGGTGGACAATTGTGGAGCAACACATACATGGTGCCATTGTTATAGAGAGATCCTTGGAACATGTGTTACCATACACTCTTACAGAGAACTATTATTTTCTAATATTTTAAAGTGATTTTCTCTTTTGAACATGAATCTCAAATTTTCAATGTATTTATTTTTCTATTTCATAACTTATTAAATGAAAGTGTAATTTCAACGCATATCACTATATGTTTGTGATATGTTTTATCCTAGAAGATTTATTCTAATTGTGAGTCCAATGTTTTTTCTAGTTTTACAAGTTTAGTGCTCATTTTAATTTATAAATTTTTTGGTGTTGTCTTGTTTTAAAAACTAGAATGACTAAGATATTCCTCTAAAGGTGATTCATCAAAGAAGTTTATCTATGAGTTAAGTATTCATCATAAATGAAGGAGACATGTTTAGAGGCCAATTGAAGGACAAAGTTCTAGAGGAAATGAGTGTATGTACCATCATAATTTTGTTACACTTGAACATATTTTATTTAAAATCCCTTTGGTTAAGATTATCATGGTTCTCTTGATAACCCAAAGTCTTACATTCATGTTCATTACCTAACACTTTCACAACAAGCTGAATCTCCTTATATTTGTTCCCAAAGTCCACCTCACTCACCACCATAGAACCCTTTTTCACTTGATCTTGAGCCCACAAAGAACCAATCATGAGGCATAGAGATCAGGAAGACAATGAATGTTCTGCATTTAAGATTCCTAGATTCACACCAATTGACTTTAATGAAATAAAGGGTTACCCCAATGAAGTTCCAAATGAGGTAAGGAATTGACTCCCTAAGCTTTAGAGGAATAATGCAATGGCTAGATAATAACATTTGAGGGATTTTCACATTGTAATTGAATACTATGAGTTGATCATGAGGATATTTGTATTAAACTTGTTGTGCACACACTATAATAATATGCACATGAATAGTTTAACTCTCTTCCCTATGGATGCATAGATTCATGGGAATAAATGAAAATTCTCCTTAAATTACAATATGGTGATAGCTTTGATCCTCATTTTCTTCTATCACAATTTGAAAACATAAAAAATAACCCAAATGAATGTTTGAAGAACTTTTCTACAAGGTTTAATAAGAATAGAATGAGATTACCTAATAGTATCAAGTTGAGTGACATTACTTGTTTTATCAAATATTGTTATGCATTTGAAAAGAAGGAAACATACTACTTGAGAGATAAGACTTCCATAAATCTGAGGTTGGCATTCAATATGGACATTCAAATTAAAAATAATATAAAGGTTGTGGGGAAGCCTCTAAATAAAAGGGCTGATGTAAAGTTGACCAATCAAGATAAATATCAATTCAATAAGATTACCAACGTTTAGGAAATTATGAAAACCATGGCTACTATTGTCAAGGATATGTCATAAATTTAACTAAAGCTAAGAATGGGATTCCTCATAGATCGTATAGTCAAGAGCGAGATTAAAACCAAAATCAAGAACCAGCGAGATCCTATTTGCATAATAGAGATAATGATAGATGAAAGAGACATGCCTGAGATGAGAGAAATGATAAAATAAGAACATAGGAGCTAGGAAGAAATTTCATGATGTATTGAATTCCAAGGTTAATGTTATAGACAATGATTTTCATATTCATTGGTGTGATAAATGCTTCCTCCCCAATCCTCCTTTTGATACTATAAAAATAGTTGATGAAGATGCAGATAAACTAAAGTCTATGTCTAAAAATGATGAGAGTATGATGTTTGATTATAAAATATTAAAAATTAAAATGTCTACCTACACATAATTTCTAAGTAATACTACCTTTAATGAGTTTGGGAGTGAAGTGAAAGTGGTACATGTCCCAATTTCTGAATTTGTTTTTGATATAAATGTGACACAAGCATATTAACTTCCCAATCATGACATTGTGTTTTTTAGATCTATAATGATAAAAAAAATGATGGGGGAATTCCTTTAGTTGAGAACATTGAACTATTAATTTATTCTATAATTACCCAAAATAAATAATACAATCTGAGAAGTAAGTATTAAGGTGCTTGTCCATAAGAGACTACCCCTATAGATCTAAAGCTAGGGGATAAAAGTAAATAAGTTAAGAAAACCAGAGAGGTCCCTAATTCTTCCAAATTAACACTTGCTTCCCAAACTATAAAATATAAAGGTCCTCTAACAAAGAATAGATAACATTTGTTATCTATAAATCCAAATGGTGAAAATGATGTAAGAAGAAAACCACCCTTCAAAAATGTTTTTAGGAATGCTAGTTCATCCCATCATGTTCCCCTTATCCATTTAAATGAATGCATTCTTGTTGAATGTTTTATCACCCTTCCTCCAAATACTCCCCTTTTTCAACATAGTATGTGTTATAAGACCCAAGTATTGATCCAATTAAAAATAATTGTCCCACTTATTAAGCTGCTAAGAATAACAAGGCATATAAGGAGGGAATTTGAGCATTTAGCAGTTTATGGGAATCTAACTACCAATGATATTAATTCACCACCAATGCTCCTAGATGAAAATGAAGAGTCACATTAGGTTATTGAATAGACCTCAAATGTTTATTTTGGAACTACATTGATATAAATTTAACTTCATGTCAACCCCTTCTAGACCACCTCATTGATCAATGGGTAATTATTCACTATTGTGTGTTTAATTAAACATCCTCTTGCAATATGATTCCACTAGGTGTCCTTAATGATCTTGGATTAATAATAACACATGATTTTTTCAAGTGATATGCCATAGACTCAAGAGAAGTACTAGTTGTTGGACTAGTTAAAGGATTAGTAGTGAAATTGGTGATTCATCTAGGTAAAGTTTTTAACATAGATGTGGTAGTTGTGTATTTTCCTCATAAGTGGGAGATACTATTATCAATAAAAAGGGATTCTAACATGGGTGGAAATGTTTAGAATGACCTTTCTAATGCCACCATTTCTTTAGAGGGTAAGATGGTGAAACTTTATATAGATATTGGAATGGTACATGTGCTTGAAGATCCAAGAAGTGATCTAAATGAGGTTCTATACACTACTGTGGAGCTAGGTAATTTTGTTGGAAATGTTTATTTCAATGAAAAATCTACCATTATTGATGTTGGATTTGTCAAAGAAAATGATAATGTTTAGAGAATGTGTTTTAATGGGGATTGATCCAATATTTGAAATAAAGTTGGGGTTGTCTTTTATGCCACCAATAAACTCTTTTATGTTTTTATTTCAATTTTTTTTTAGTGCACCAATAACATTATGGAAGACGATGAAGTATTTCTTGGTTTAATTATTTCTTGAGAACATGGAGCTACAAGTCTAATTATAATGGGTGATTCAAAATTAGTTATTAAGCAGGTCCAAAATGCTTATGCCACCCAAAATAAAAGGTTTAAACAAGATAGAAATGTTGTATAGCATTTGTTAGAATTGTTTTATGCTTTCAATATTTTTCACCATGATAAAATTTTCAATGAGGAGGTTGAAAAAGTTACAAGGTTGGCTTCCCATTTTAAAAGTGAAAATAATAACCCTTATGATTAGTATCAAATGGAGGTACTTGTCAGATCTTTAGTCCCAAACAACATTCATCATTTTAAATTTTTTTTATGATGATGATAAAATCAGAAAAAATCTTTATTATGAAGTAGAATTTCATGTTAAAATCATTGATTTGGAATCTAGGGTAAAAATATATGATGGGAAGGAAAACTTGCGTGGGGAATATATCATTCAGTTGATGACAAACACTATCCCAAGAGGATTGGTGAGTTTAGAGGCACATTTTAAATTAGAATACATAATTAAAAATAGAGATCTATTTATCTCAAAATATGTGACTGAATGAAACTTGGGAACTAAAGAAAATATAATAAAAATATGGCTTGGCACCCACTTGAGTATAAATAGAAGAAAGCCTACATGAAATTGTTAAATAATTATAAGGATTGCATGTTTTGGTCTAATTTTCAATTAAAAGCATATAAAGAGGACCTATTTCAGAACATCATCCCATTATATCATGGAATCAAACCTTTTAGGAAAAATCAAAGACCTATTAAATCCATCTTGGCCACAAAGTTGTGGGAATAGTTAAAGAAATTAAGGGATTGTAGGATTATTTAACCCATCAGGTCTTCATCATAGGTGAAAAACTTAGTCCCTCTGATAAATAATAATAATGACATCCTCTGGTATGTGGATTTTATAATTTTTAAGAAAACTTATCTGAAAGATAATTACCCCTTGCCTAATATGGATAACATGTTGGAGAGTGTTAAAATATTAGAGATGTCTGAATTATATGGTTTCTTAGTGTATAACCAAGTTGTAGTGAAATAATCTAAGAGACATAAAACTATATTTACAATGCGTTAGGGTACTTATGTCTAAATGAGAATACCTTTTGGGTTAATAAATGTTGGTGTAACATTTTAGAGAGCTATGGATGTTGTTTTGGTAGGGTTAATTTTCAATTTTATTTATATATATTAGGATGACATTTTAATGTACTTCAAAAACATAAAATATAATTTGGAGCATCTGGGATAAGTGTTCCTTGGATGGAGGGAATTTGAAATTTCCCTTAGTCCAAAGAAATGTCACTTTAGAGTATATAATGATAAGTTACTATGACACATAGTGTTTAAGGATGGTGTCATGATTGATCCAGAGAGAGTGGAAGCCATTGACAAAGTGCATATCCCACAATCCAAGAAAGAAAATTAGTCATTTTTTGGACAAACTAACTTTTTAAGAAGGTTTGTGTCTAACTTTGCAGAAATCACTATGTCTATTTCTTTCATGCTAAAAAAGGACCAAAACTTCAAGTGGGAGGAGAAGGTCATAAAATATTTCAATGGAATCAAGGGAGAATTGATGTATTCCCCTATATTAGCCAATCCTTATTACACTAGGGAGTTTCAAATATTTTATTTTGTATCACAAAGTACTATAGCTATTGTTATATTGCAAAAGAATAATGATGGTCATGGACAACCTATAGATTTAATTAGTAAATCTATGTAGGGATCTGAAATAAACTATAATATCATGGATAAATAAGAATTTACCCTATTCAAAGCTATTTAATTTTTTATATCTTATTGTTGCATACATCACATATAGAATGGTCAAGGACATATTGACTTAGATTGAAACATTAAACAAGAGATGTTGATGGGAAAATAAGTTGAAAGAGTATGAAATGGAGATGCAAACCACCAATTTACTTATGGGGATGGTCTTTAAAAATCTCATGGTTGAGACCAGTTTGCAAGCTATGTAGGTAAACACTATTATTTTTAATATTGATGATTCCTTGAGTAAAATTAACATGTCACCATCATATAAGGACATTGTTTATTACTTTTAAATTTTTGAATTATTCCCCAAACTTGGATGAGAATAAAAGGATAACTTTTAAGATTGTGTCCTAAAAGTATGTCTTGACTAAATATAGACTGGTATGGAAGAATCCAAATGGGGTTCTCATGAGGTGCTTGGTGGATGAAGAATTATTAATTTCATTGAAGATTTTCATAGTGGAGTTTGTGATGGTCACTTTTCACCTAGAGTCATAACTCATAAGATTATTAGAGTTGGTTATTGGTGTTTATTGATATTCATAGATATTTCAAAGAAATTAAGAAAATGTGAGAAATGTTAGTGCCTTGCTGGAAGGTTAAAATCTTATGGATCTCTCTACTTGAAAACCGTATCAATCAAAGGCCTATTTAGATAATGAGGAATGTGTTCTTTTAGGAAGATAATTAATTCATCAAGAACTAGGCATATGTAGATATTTTTTGTAATTGAATACTTCACAAAATGGGTAGAAGTACTCCCTACAAAGCAGGACACACATCAGATGATCATGGAATTTTTTTTTAATCATATTATTTGTATATTTGGTGTACCTATCAATATAATTGATAATAATGACATGAATTTCAGATATAAAACTTTGATAACATTATGTAAATAATATGAGATCACATTTACTTATGCTTCCAATTCTGACCCTCAAAGGAATGGGCAAGCAAAGTCCAATAATAATAACTTGATTAAAATCATTAGGACTTTGGAAGCTAACAAGAAGAAGTGGGGTGAATAGCTAAAGTTTTCTTTAAGGGATAATAAAATCATAACTAAGAGAGATACAAGTAAGATCCATCTTAAGCTTGTTTATGGATCTCAAGTTGTTTTACCTATGAATATATTATTACCAACCTATCTGTTCATGTAACATCTAGAAGGAGGTGATGAAGTTAACAATTATGTAAGAAGAATGATCCAAATTATTGAGCTTGATGAAATTATAAAATAAGCTCATGAAAGAAAAAAAAAGTTTAAGGAAAGAATAAAAATAATATTTGACAAAAAGAACATTGAAATAAATTTTCAAATAGGGGATATGGTTTTTCTTTAGGAAATAGACCTTAGGAGAAAGGCAACCATGGAAAATTTGATGCCTTATGGATGGGACTTTATTCTATTGATCACAGAATTGGGGAACATACTTTATTCATGAGAGATTTAGATGGTGAGATAATTGAACTACCAATTAATGATATACATATAAAGCACTTCATTAACTGAATCCACGTTTGTGTAAAGTAATGTATAGTGTATAGTTTTTCTATTTTGTTACCCTTTTGCATTGGGGTTTATTTATATAGTTCTATTGTTATTTTTTGTTGTGTATTCATTCTTAGTCTTCTTGGTCTATTTTTATTGTTAATCACATGTTTTATTGAGCTTCTAAAGGTGTTTGTTAAGAAAATATCAAAATAATGACTTCATGGCCTAAAGGATATTAATCTAGTCTAGTTTTTTGGGATTCTTTGTTGACTTGTAAGGGTTGTAAATTCCTACATGAGAGCCAGTGTTTGTGCCCATATCTATTATAATAATTTTTTATCATTTTTAAAAAAGAGAGTGTCTATAATTATAACTATTTATCCCTAAAGTAAATCTATGATAAATGCTCACCTGAAATAAAATCTTGCTTTTACAATTGCTTTGTGCAAACCCTGTAAATTTTAGTTTCAATATTGCTTAAATGTTTTCATGTTTTTAAGTAGTATTGTATTTTAGGGTTTATGGTGTAACAAATTCATGATGAGTTGAAAAATTATTGAGTATTAAACATACAAAATCTAAAATTCCATTTGCAAAAGAGAGATTTTTGGGCTTTGGGAGGACACTGCAACATTACATCATAGCTTATCTCATATAATTTGAAAAGTTCACTTGAAATCCCAAATCCTAGTACATGTGTCATCAAAAGGAAGATATGGGAATTTAAAATCCATGGCACACCTTGGGTCAATGGTTCATGTAGGATTCAAAGGCTCGATTTGGAAAAAATAAATCAAAGTGATTCATAGATTTTTAATCCCATTGTAAAATATTGTGTCAAAGTAAATGTGTAAGTCTATAGTCAAAATGGTCATCAATTTAATAAAAATTGAGAAATATGGAGATTATTTTCACTTTTACACTTTTACAAAAGTACAAGTGAGTTCTAAAATTCTACTAGAAGGTGAATGAGTGTGGAGATGTAGAAAAGAGTTGCACTTTTGAACTTTTTCAAAAGTTTAGATGGGTTATAAAAGACAATAGGTGACTAAAGGGTGAAAAATTACATATGGGGTCCAAAATACCAAGGAAGTGATAGTTCAAATGTGCACATGAAACCTAAAAGAGATAAAAAAATGTTGCACGTGTCATTATTGAATTTAACAGTGACCTTAATAGCAAAAGGGAAGTAAAAGCTAAGTGCCATCTTTAAATGAAGCTAATATGGATGATAATAAGGATTATGGAATGAATCATTTTATAATACTATCAAGGTTTCCTTTGAATATCTCATAAACCTTCTATTGAGTCGACTAGTAAAGCTTATTTCCAAGTTTGTTGATGAGAAGCTTCAATCTAGAAATAAGGGAACCTTAGAGGAGGAGTTGAAATATAAAATACATCAATTAATGTGGAAATATTGTCTAATATATTGTGTTCACAATGTAAAATATCAGAAATCCTAAAAGGATCTTTCCATGTCTCTTCTTTAGACTATGTTTTGGTAATATTTTATGATGCACAATGGCTATTCCACTAGGATATTAAGGATGTGAATGACATAGAAGATAAAGAGATTCAGAGGTTTATAAAATTAATTGAATGTGTGAATGTTAGGGTTATAAAAAAATTACTTAATAAGTCAAAACCAAATGTCCATAATACACCTACATTGCAATAAGTAAAGAGGAAGTTGACATGTTTAACCAAATGGATGAGGAATGGGATTGGCCTGGTGAGACAATGAAGTATTGTGATGTCTCAAATTGGGTTTGTATAGGATTTTTTGAAATAAATGTTATTGTTATATTGGTATTATTTATTGTCAATGAAGTAAAATAGCACATTCCTCATGCATTTTTGATTGGGTATTGTGTTTTATTTCTCTTAATGGTTATCATTACAGGGAAGACATTCGATTATAAATTCCTTTTTCCATTATGATTTGGGAATGTTTTATTGATAATGTTTTAATGATATCTAAGATTTATGGAGTTAATAGGAGAAGGTGCTTGAGGATTTACTTATATTGTATGCTTTGAAGGTTTCAAGGGTCATTTGAATTTTTTCATGGGATTGGTATTAACGAATACAAATCTTTCATGATATTTTTCTATCTTATTTTTTGGTATTCTACATCTTGGAATGAATGAAAACATGGTGGTTTAATGAATTCCTAGTGTTGAAATCCACCATAATTCTTTTAAATATAAATAACCCATCCTACATGACCTACCCCTACAAGTAATACATGTTGTTGAATATTCTAAGTGTTATATTGTTATATTTGTATACATTTTATGGACATGGGATGTGTCTATGATTGATCTTTGAATCTTATCATTATAATTTTACATTTAGATCTTCATTATCAATAGTTTATTTTAAAATAGATATTACAATAATATTATATAAATCTTTAATAGCTTGTGTCTAATTTAAAAGGATTTGCTCAGTCTATGTGAAAACTCTTCCTGACTGGACTGTGTAGGTTTGGTTATGTTTTGATCATATCTTTATGCGTGATAATTATTCCATGTAAATTGAACTGTAGTATCCCTCCTTACAACAAAGCTACCCTGTAGGTCCTCTCACCTTGGTTTAGGTAGAGCCATAAGTATAAAGAAACTAACCATACCCTTTTTTAGTGTCTTCTATCTATTATTTGTGTTTACTCCATCTAGGTGTTAAACCCTTCCCTAATTATAATGACATAACTTAGGTTTATCATCTTTGTTTATCATCTTTTCAAATATGCAAGGCTGAATTCTATCAGTATATAATTTGGAACCAACACTATGAATAGTGCATATATAGAATAACTTTCCTATGAAATGATTAAAAATGTTTATATCGATTTGAATAAAATCTTTTGAATAAACACTTATAAATAATGCTACACTATACTCATCTAAATAAATTTATGAAAATGGATGATGTATTTATCCCATAATTATTTTAAATGGTTACATTTATTTATCTTTTATGTCATGCTCCTTAATTTTCCTATTCCTTAACCCCTAATTGTTTGATATGTATTTTTCACTCCCAATTATGTATTATCATAGCTAATTATAGTATTCCATACACTTGTTTTATATATATATATATATATATATATATATATAATAAAAATTATAACTAAAATAAGATATTGACATAAATATGATATAAATTATCTCCCATTTGTTGTAACCATGATTGTCTCAACACTACATTGCCTTGTTGAATACTATTATTCACATGTTATTAATCATCATCTATTTTAGGTTGAAGATAAATTTTTATATTAACATTCCCTATGTAATCCTCATAAACAAGGTTATGTTTTAAATCTTGTACATTTATTCCAAAATGGTTTGTAAATCCAATTATACATGTAATTCCTTGTGCCTTGTCATTTATAACAATGTTCGGTCCTTATACACATGACTCAATGTTATTACCAATAATTTACATAAATGAAATGGTATTATTATTTTTAATATGCATTATATATTTCATATATGACTCCAACGAAATATACACAACATAATAAAATTTATAATTCTAATTTACCCTGAGGCAACACCAACCCTATTAGTTCATCCTTTTTATTAAATTTAAAATGAACATAAAAAAAGTTAGAATCTATGAACTATGATAACAAAATAAATCTCTCATTAGTTTATCTCCACATGATTATAAGGGAAAAAATGAGGATATGTTTTCATTCCATGATCCACCTGTCGAACTTTCTTGGGAGTGCACATGTATATAATGTGTTAATGTTGAATCCTTTTTCACCAATATTGATTTACTTACTAAATGACCCATCAATTTATATCCTAATACTCCATCACCAAACAAATACTAAACCATTTAACATTTATATATTATTATGGTTTAAATAGAATTAGCAAATTAAAATGATGAAAGTTGACATAAGTATTATGAAACTAACAAAATTAACACAAGGTCAAAAATTTAAATTAATAATATAAAACAAATTGATATAAATGTTATCAAATATATTAGAGATAAATTGAAACCAAAAAGAAGAGACGATAATAAATTCAAAGGGAAGAAGACATATCATATTTAAACTTGGTCCCAAGAAACACAAATCTTTAAGTTGAAAGTGATGTCATATAAAATATAATTACATACTTAATTGTTAATGAGATTTTGTATCGGTAGTCATAAAAACCCCCAATAAATAAAGACCTAGAACTTAACCACCTCTATCACTACCTTCGTTGAGGGCTCTAACTACCTAGAATTGTAGCACTAGTTATTGTAGTTGTGAACATATTTTTGGATATAATATCTATTATTTCCATTCTTTTAACACGCCCAAATAAAATCATACCTGACAAAAATTTTAATTCAATGAGAATAATAATATGAACATTAATAATACAATCTAAAAAATATTGTGAAAGAGAAATCAATAGATACACAATTTCATTAGTAAAATATGATCCTCATATGATTAAAACTAGTCTTACCCTTTGACAAAAGTGAAAAATCATAAAAAGACAATAATCAATTTTATCTTACCCCTAACTATGATACATCTAATTCTAACACAGTCTACACTAAGAATATCTCTTCTCAAAAACATTTTTTATTCCTTCATACACCTCAGTCATTACCCTATAAGTGGCCATGTTTTTGTATTAAGACCAAAATATCTTACTCATTTTCATAAAAACTATGATTTTATTTAATGATTTATGTGAATTCTCTCTTTTTTGGTTAATTTTTGTGACATATACAAAGTCTTATGATTCACTCATATTGGTTAAACTAGATAAAATTTGATTGTAACCATTTAATCCTTTAAAAACTATTGATGTTGGGTGAAATCCTAATTTTCTCTAATATTCTTTCCTTTAATTAAATGTTTTTTATCCATTTAGCTTTGTTTATTATTTTTTGGCAGTTGCCACACAATATCCATATGTGAATAACTCACCACATTTTACCCATGCTTATAAATATTAATTTGTTAAATATAACTTTAATTACTTAATTACAAGGTAATCCAAATGATATAGGAGTGGAAAGTGTTAATAATACAATCTAGTGTTGTATCCATTATTGACACTCTATTGGGTTGACTCAATGAAGACTTTAGTAGTTAATATTAGAAACCCCTACAAAATAATCTATTCAAATTTACACTATTATTACTATTTTTTACCATCTATTTCATTTTAATATAAACAAGATAGATCATTATAACTCTATGATATGATAAGGATGAACCAAAAACTCAATAATAAATGGCATTAAAAAATAAAACCATATTCAATTATGAAAACATCATTTAAATTATATTTTAAATGTCACATCAACAGTTTATGATATTAATAAATCTAAGATCATATAAAAAATTGTCTCAATTTGGATATTGATGTACCAGTCATGTATACTAGATGTTTTGACCATGTCCATTGTATGTGATTAATTCTAGTAATTAATTATTGTAATAGATTTAAAATTCAAAATAAAAGACCAAACATTATAGAATGTAATAGTTGAAGTCAAACTAATAAAAATATACTCATAATATTGAATTCAATGAGTTTGAGATCTTATAATGGATGTGTTTATCATAGATAGTGTAATGACCACTATTTAGAGTGTGGCAATTGTGTAACCACTAGAAGGTTACGTAGTTATTAATTTCTTATAGTGGTGATTGTACAATCACCTTAGTAATTTTGTAACCAAAGGTTTCATCATGAGATAAATCTTGAGAAAGGGAATAGTTTTAGGGATTTCATGTCCTCAATGATGGTTTTTTTTGATATAATTGGCAAACTCCAAAGCTGAGAAAACATAAATAAAGAATTTGTCAAAGCATTAAACATTAAAATAGGTAAAGA